>JASANB010004173.1:0-18824 GCA_030248155.1 Sabatieria punctata
GCCTAACCTTTTGTTCACATGCACTCTAGACAAATTTGTGTTCTCTTGTGACCGCGACAGGCACTAACATGCACATGAAATAGCTAGAGATTTCTCGACAAATATGGAACCGGTAGCACGACATCTATCAACTGGATCGAGATTTTAGTTGGGTGATGTTATTCCGACACTACCGTATCACTTCCAAGTCAAATCCGAGAATTAGGAGAAATCCCGGTCTATTAAACCACAAGCATGTCAACAGACACACAGCGTGACCAGGAATTTGAAAAGGGGTGTAGAAGAGGCCTGGTTGGACCAGTATGAGCATAAAATTTTAGTGCATAATTTATTGGTTTCTCTTCTGTTTGACCGATTTTAGTATTATCTCTACCGGAAAGGGGTGCACCCATCCTACACCCCTGGGTACGATACTGGCAAACAGAGTGTGTGTGTTTAGAGGCAAGAAGGGTACGTGCCTTAGGGATGGGCTTGATGTCGGTGTGCAGCTCCTTCTCTATGCGTTGCAGCGCGAACCGGTCGTCGTAGGTGATGAGGTTGATGGCGACGCCGAGGTGACCGAACCGACCCGACCGACCGATTCTGTGCAGGTAGGTCTCGGCGTTGCGCGGGAAGTCGAAGTTGATCACCACGTTCACTGCCTGGATGTCGATACCGCGGGTCAGCAGGTCTGCAACTTGACCGGTCAGCAGACGAACAGAAAACTACTCAACACCAATTCAGTACGAATGCAGTTCTCATTAAGAAATGTTTTTTCTTCAGGTGCTGTTCAGAACAGGTCTGTAGGACTAATCATAGAACTGAGATACTGAAAGACAGGAAGAAAGTCAGTCAGAGCCGTACCAGAGCAGACGAGATTGCGACAGTTTCCTTGTCTGAAGTCATGGAACACGCGGTTGCGGTGGGCCTGAGCCATTCGCGAGTGGATGTAGTAACAGGAGTAACCGAGTTCCGTTATTTTCTTGGCCAACAACTCCACTCGCTGCGTTGAATTGCAGAATATTATCGACTGGTTGATTTGCAGCTGAAATCTCCACCAATCAGTGTGCATTACTGTCGACTGCTGCTAGGCCACACACAACTGCCTCATTGGTTGAATGAAACGGAAAGTCCCCAGCAACTTTTTGCTATTGCTACGTGGTATAAAGAGCGCTCATAATCTGCCTTATCTGAATAATCGTCAGAGATGTCAGACGTGATAGATTAATCACAGCGCCGCTGCGGTGCAGTCAGAGCCGAACTACAACAAAGACACTCACTTTTCTGAACAAGGTGTTGAGACAGTGCACCTTCTGCTTCTCCTGCACGTACGCGTAGTATTGCGTCACACCCAGCAGCGTCAGCTCCTCCATCAAATTGATCTCGTACGGCTTCTCCATGTACTTCTTCTGCAACTTATAACTTCAATCCATTCAATTCAAAGCTTCACTCAAAGCACAACAACCAACCAACCATGAATGCCTCGACAGTGAGCGGGAACGTGGCAGAGTAGAGCATTATCTGGCGGTCCTGAGGCAGGAAACTGATTATACGGTCTAGAATTCCTTTGAAGTCTTGAGACAACAGCTTGTCCGCCTGAAACACCAGTTTATTGTCCGGGCGGAGCCTCAGCCACTGCACACCCACATCCTGCCCTTCCTTTGCTACTACTAGCCGACACATGCTCGGTATAAGTCCGGGCCAGACATGGGCTAGCATTTCGGCTGATGGGGTAGAATTTTCAACACATGAGGGGGGGCTGAGGGGATGGTAAGCCAAAAAAGTACGAATTTGGCTAAATCGCGTTGTTCACGCCGACCTGACGGAAAACCCCCTCCCCCCAGGCCGGCCCGGACCTGCTACATGTACGACGCTACCCCAAAATTTCGGATTTTGACTACCCCCAACGCATTTTTCCGGCCCATGTATGCTTATTCGTATGGTATAATAATGGTACCGGCAGACATGGGCAAGGGGGGGCTGAGGGGGGTTGACCCCCATCAGGCTCTGATCTACCCCCCATCAGCCGGCCGCTACCCCCCATCAGGAATTTTTGGGAAGAATTTTGTATAGAAAATTATGATAAAAATATGCCTGGAATAGGCGTAAATGAGCTCAGAATAGCTAATTTTAACTTATTTTAATGAAAAATAAGCCAAAAAACCCTGATTTTCGCCAAAAATCGGACTTTGGCTTACCATCCCCTCAGCCCCCATCAGGCGCTCCTACCCCCCATCAGCCCCCCTCAGGAATTGAAAATTCTACCCCCCATCAGGCGAAATGCTAGCCCATGTCTGGGTACCGGTACGTATGTCGATAGAGGAAAGGCTAAAGGAACAGACTGTTGCCTAAACAACAATACAGAAAACCGGTAACAACTATAAAAAGAGAAACTAGGCAAAGAAAAAGCGATACCTCGTCGAGTACGAGACACTTGCACTGACTGACGTTGGCGACTTGCTTGTCCATGAGGTCGAGAATCCTGCCAGGCGTAGCCACAACTAAGTGCACGGTGCCGTTCAGTCGCATTATGTCGTCTTTGAGATCCGTTCCACCTGTCGTCACCATCACCTACAACTCGGCTTTCTACACAACATCACAGAAACTCTACAAACTCCAATAACAACTAAGAGCCCTCATATTATTTCCCTTTGTCCGCACAACGATCTGTCTAGGAACGCTGTGAGATGTAATCATAGAGCTCAGCTGAGCTAACGCAAACCTCTGGACTAGTTCAGTTAGTGTTTTGACGCCTGACGCCTTTTTTGAAATGCCTTTTCTCAAAAAGCTGATTCCATCACCTACGCATTTGCATTTTGGTTGAAAGGCGAGTAGTAAAGGTCAAATAATAAAGGGTACACATTTGCGTCTAGAAAGGTGTTAAACAAAGGTCTTGTATCAAGAAGTTCGACACCCTGCTTCACGCCTTTCAACGACGCAAACTGCAAAGGCGTTAGACAAGCAACACGTGGAGAAAAATATATTTTTTCTCGATGCAGTAGTACTACTCTTCTTGGTTTGCGTTAGCGCCTGTAAAACAACACTCACCTTGAGCTTGAGATGCTTGCTCAATTCAACGCAAATCTGACTCGTTTGCAATGCCAGCTCTCGGGTGGGCACAACAATCAAAGCTAAACCAACACTACTTATAGTACCTCACCACACCAATACTAAAGATGTACTCATACTCGTGTAGAAAAAAATCGCCTGGCGACGTTTATATAGGATGACATGTTTGTAATATACGCACCATACATGTAACAGGTCATCCGCTGATGGGGGTTGGTGGGGTCTGGCGCCGGCCGGGGGGTCTGAGGTAAAATTTTAGGAGGGGGGTAGGGCACTAAAAAACGCTCAAAAATCGAAAAAATCACCATTTTTGGGCTAAAAATCGCTAACTTGGGCTGAAATACAGCTAAAAAGTGCTGTTTTGCAGGTGATTTTGGCAATTTTTGTGTCTGAAATTGTAAAAAATTGCAAAAATTTGCTCAAAAATTTACTTGCCAGAAAAATCGGAGGGGGTCGGCGAAATCGTCTCGAAGGGGGGTCTGGCCTAAGTCGGGTGGGGGCAGACCCCCCCCTGTTACATGTATGATACGCACTAACACTGACATGACCCTCCTGCAATAACGCCTGGATGTTTTCGAGCGGCGTGTCGCTGAGTGTAGTGTATTACAAACGTTTCGCCCTACAGAAACAGAAAAGTGGCCGTGCGAATTTTTCTACACCAATGAGAGTACACCTTAACCCACAAATAGCTTTAGGCTCTCATATTATTTCCCTTTCTTAGTCAGCAGCTGTAGTTTCTAAGAGCGGAATGAATAAAAATCACAGAGCCAATGCAAAAAAGGTCGATGAAATGAAAAGACATAAACCTTGGATTCTGTTTTTATCACGAGCAATCTTCTCCAGACATGGAATACTGTAGGCACCCGTCTTGCCCGTTCCATTCTTGGCACGTGCCAGAATATCTCGACCTAAATTAGCGATGGCACAACCGGGGAGGGGAATAAAGCAACCGCTGAGTACCAGTTAAGGCAACGGGAATGCTGGCTTCTTGTATGGGACTGGGCTGCTCCCAACCCTTCTCGAAGATGCCCATCAACAGCTCTCGGCTCAGACAGAAGTCTTCAAACTCGTTTCCTTTGATATTTGTTACATCCTGTAAGCCACTCAACTTAGGCCTGGCAGAAAACAAACAAAACAAAGCAAGCGCTTATACGGCAGTTTTGACGCGGTGATCCTTCGGCGGTAACTTCAAATTTTTCTTCCATTCACCCGCGTTATTGTTGCCGTTCATGCTGGGACCATCGGCCGACACTTCAGAGATTACCTGAATCACAATAGCTACTACACAAAAAGTTCGACTGGCCATTTTTTCAGATTCTCGAATCAATCGTCAACCAATATTACATGAATTTAGAAAATTTTTTTCACGTTAATTATTTTACTATTCTAGTCTATTCAGGCTAATACACCATAGATATATATGTGACAGGTCATCCACCGCTCGAGGCAGGGGCTGTAGAAAAACGTTCAAAAATCGCAAAAAAACAGGCAAATTTTAGTAAAAAATCGCTAATTTGGGTTCAGATACTGCTAAAAAGTACTGTTTTACAGACGATTTTAGCAATTTCAGTGTCTGAAAGAAATTATAATTACAAAAATTTTCTGAAAAATTACTTTTTCTCAAATTATCACGATTTATTAACAAGATAACTAGGCATATATTGCAAACCGGCCAAAGGTGCCATCTGTGGGGAGTGCTGCCACTCTCCCGCCTCAACGCGGCGACCGGGTGGCAACCAGACACCGCCGAGGCAGACATGACCCAGCTTAGGGCCGGGGGATCTAGTTCTAGGCGAAAAGGCGCACCATTCCTATAAGGCCACTTGTCTCGGGAACCTAAGCAATGAGTTTTTAGGTCATCCATTTCGGTGGTATCGTCCTATACGGGGACGATGATACCACAGATCCTGATGAGGCGAATGAGGCTGCCTTCAACCCTGACATCAATTCTATGGTCTGACCAGTGATGCATGTCTGGAGTCGACTGCCGGATTCTTTCCTTCTCCTTGTATCTACCTACATGCTATGCGTCTTTCCGTCTCTCTATTTCTCAGCCAACTTGTCTTTCTCTCCAGTTCTATTTCTCTTTCCTCTGGTAATTTCTACGTTCCTGCTCTGTTCCAAGTGCTGTTTTCCTTCTTGTTCCGTCCTCTGTTTCCCATTACCTTCTCCCAAACCCTAATTTCATTTCCTCTCTGGTCCACCCTGTATTAATCTCTCCATTGGTGTGCTTCTCACCACCACTTTCTTTCTCTCTCCGCCTTATATTCTTCCCAAAACTTCTTTACTTCAACACCATGTTGCTCTCTTGCTCTGCACTGCCATAAGCTCTTCCCTCCACTCGACACATCTGTTGATATACTACACACGCGCTCCTCAGCGGCGTCCCTTCTCTGGCCCACCGGCGGTCTAACTTGTTTATAACTGATTTACCACTCGCTATTGACGACTCAACCTAGGCCGAACACCTTTAGGGACGCCTTACCATGTGCAACCTAATACGATACACTACACCAGACACACAAGGGGGCATTTATTTGGCCTCCCCAACTGCCCACCCTCACCTTCTTGGGTGAGATCGACCGTCTCAACTCCTAGCCACTACTGCTTGGTGAGTCTGCCACCTGTCTGTCTCCCCCTCCCCCTTCAGCGGATGACCATATATGCTCCAGAGAGCTTGTTTTCCAAATATAAAAGTACCCCTGAAGACGCATCAGTATAGGGCCCGCTACGGAGGGCCTGTTTTCCAAATATAAAAAAGTACCCCTAGAGTCGCATCTCCGGAGGGCCTGTTTTCCTAAAAGTACCCTAGGGGGACGCATCTGTATAGGGGAACGCTCCGGAGCCGTACTGTCATAAGGAAGTTAAAGGGTGTGCCTAGAAAAAACAACCCAGCAGAGTTTTTGCTGTAGCAACCGCAAATCTTAACCGATTTGAATGAATCCTTTTTTAAATGAAAGATAAATAAATTCTTGAAAGATTGATGTACCGTTTATTAAGATAGCCTGCTTAGTTCCTGAGATATGTGTCCTTAAAGTCAAAACAGAGATTTTGGCAATGAACAAGAGTGATAAAGAACAACCCAGCAGATTTTTTACTTTTGCAATCATGAATCTGAACCGATTTGAATGAACCCTTCTTTGAATGAAAGACTGATAAATTCTTCAAAGATTGGTGCAATTGTTATTGAGATTCACAGTTTAGTTCTTGAGATATTTGCCTTCTAAGTCGAAACAGATTTTGGCAAGGAACAAGAGCGAATCCGTTGCATTTCATAATAAAGCAGATTCCTACTGCTGGGGCTAATGATACTTTAGTGTTGAAGTAAACCGAGTTTCTGTGTCACCTGTAAAGCCTCCAAGAGCCCTTAGCAGTAGCAGGAATCCGTTTTATTAAGAAGTGCAGAATAATAAAAAAATCCCTCTTGTTCACTGCCAAAATCTCTGTTTTGATTTTAAGGACAAATATCTCGGGAACTAAGCAGGCTATCTTAATAAACGGTACATCAATCTTTTAAGAATTTATTTATCTTTCATTTAAAAAAGGATTTATTCAAATCGGTTGAGATTTGCAGTTGCTACAACGAAAAATCTGCTGGGTCGTTTTTTTTGGCACACCCTGTATATATAGTCGATTTCTGACCTTCCCCGATTCCCACAGATACATCTAACCGCATTAGATAGGTACCTTACCACAGTAGACTGTCCAGAAAAACAAAGCAGTACTAAAGTTTACTACAGATACAACAACCATACGACCGACTCTATTATGTACAACAACCAGCCATACCTCTGAGCTCATGCTGGACTAGTGGGTGGCTGCCGACAAGCAAGGGAAGAGCTGACTGACCCGACTTGGTCAACGTGGACGGTACGACAACCGCTGAACAGATGCCACAACAATGAATGATGGCGAGGCAGTTAAACTCTAAAAACGACAAATAGATAATACAAAATGTCGAGAAATTTAAGAGCAGCTGGGGTCCCAGTAATGCAACAACAAAAACAAACAAAATTCAAGAAAATTCTTTGTTAATAGGCCAAGGCCCAGCCGCAAGATTTTTCTTGTTTATTTGTGTTGTCGCGACTGCAGAAAAGGTAGGAAAGGCTGATGTGTCTGTCACATACCGACTGCGTTCACTTTCAAAAGGCGTTCTCTAAGAAAATACAGCACTGAAAGACTGCACAAGCAGAACAACGAGAAGACAAGAGTGCAAGATATAAACTTTTTGTCTCTCACTTTGCTTAGCAATCTTCTTTTCTCTTCTGGTGGCGGTGGGCCGGCCGGCGTGTTACGGCCGATTTCAGATAAACGACGACTTTCGACGCGCTTTGCCTGAAGTTTAGGTTAGGGCGCCAAATAGAAAATATTATGTATGCCAGACCACTGTGGGGACTACTACAGTTTAGAAAGCCAATGATGAATGCCATGCACTTATGGAACACTAACAAACAGTGAACTGAAGACGTTTCACTTATTTAGGTCAATTAAATTATTACTTCATATTTGCACAAATTACAGTACAGTATGTAACTCATTTTGATTACATACGCCACACAAGCACAGCAACCATTTATGAAGACTACATACAAAGCCGTTTTTGGATTTGGAAAAGTGGCATCCATTCAAGCTTAAAAGTTTTGTTCACTCATTCCCGCCTGCTTTTTATTGCGTCACCGGTCTGCCGCTACGTATGTACAGCTCGTTACATAGACTACTAGACTTTATGATCAAACTTTCTGAAAAAGGTCCTCCGAACCACATCAAACCACGTCATAGTTCTGTTGTAAACCTTGTTTACAAATAGGTTCTTTTGAATGACGTTTTTGCTGGCACACAATGGCTCCTTTTGCGCAAATGTAACCAAGTCTATAACGTATGACAAACCTGTTTTTACAACGGCCCAAACAGTCAGTCAGTTACTACATAAAGAACGACTCCAGTCTCAAGCGGCAGTGTGACCATGAATTCTGTCACAACTTTCTACATTCGCTGTTTTCTGCTGCTTGTCTGTGTGGCGGTTGTGGCTGAGGCGGTTCGGTCGGTGCGTCAAGATGTGGGAGGCAGAGGCCGTGGTCAAGGCCGCCAAAGGGGTGACCGTGAGGACGGGACTCCCCCTGGACGCAACAACAAAACCCTAAAACGCTGCTTCCGCAACAAGTGCAAGCGCGACCCCAATCACTACTGCGCTTGTTTCTGTAAACGACGCCCACGCGCTCGACTGTGCAGAGACAAATGCAGTCTGGGCTGCGACGACGTTATTGACACTGGTGGCAGTGACGAGATTACCACACCCAGACCGAACAGACGCACTAGAACCGACGGCATAGAAGGGCTTTCTCCTGCGCGTGCAAGGCAAGTCAAGCGAATGGTGGACGAAATTGTAAAACGAGGCCGCAGACTATCGTCGGAAGACAGTCGCGGTAACAGTTTCGAGCGAGTGGATGAGCTGAAGGACGATTTCGGCAACTTGCAAGTTCGCATGCGTCAGCTGTACCGTCGGATTCCGGTCTTCGGCGCCGAAGTGATTGCACAACGACTGAGCGGAGGTACGGTAGAAATCGAAAGCAAATCCACCCGCAAACGCACCGGTGAGAAGAAACGTCTGAGAGCTCGCAACTACGATGTCGGTCTGTTCATTGATGAGCTAGATCAAAGTGTTGGTCGAGTGGATCCAAAGGATTACGACCCTCAAGAAGCTTTGCGCAGGTTCAAGAGCCGAAAAGCCGGAGCAATGGGACCTCTCTACGTCTCGAACGAGATAGCAGAAACAGTAGTGTACACAGACGACGAAGGCGATTCACAAGTCGGTTATTTTGTCAGTTACTTTTCTGACTCCGGGCAAAGTCCCACACGACCTCACGCTTTTCTGGACAAAAACGGAGACGTCATCAAGGAATGGGAAGGTTTGAATCTCCGCTCCGTTCCGAGCGGTAAAGGTCCCGGTGGCAACAGAAAGATGGGTCGCAAATATTACGGTCGAGATATGCCTAATTTGCGCATCACCGAACAGTGGGGAACATGCACGCTCGAAACGGACGATGTCAAGACGGTGCATCTGCAGTGGGCAAACGACAATCGTAAATCAACGCCTTACAGCTTCCGTTGCTACGAGCAGAGCCAAGTGGAGATCAACGGCGCCTATTCGCCCTTGAACGACGCGCACTTTTACGCCCAAAAAGTTTTCGACATGTACCGTTCGTGGTACCAGAAAGATCCACTCAAGAATAAACCAATCTTAATGAAGGTGCATTACGGAAGGAACTACCAAAACGCATTCTGGGACGGCAAATCAATGACATTTGGCGACGGATACACCAGCTTCCATCCACTGGTCTCTTTGGACATAACAGCTCATGAAATAGCTCATGGAGTCACTCAACAGAGCTCCAACCTACAGTACTACAGCCAGTCGGGCGGGCTCAACGAGGCTTTCTCGGACATGGCCGGAAAAGCGGCAGAACGTTATGTTCGCGGCAAAAAGGGCATCAATTGGGGCGTCGGCTACGACATTACCAAAGGCGCTAAGCCCCTACGATGCATGGACAATCCCCCCTGCGACGGTCGCTCCATCGATCACATCAACAAATTCTACGAAGGAATGGACGTGCACTACTCGAGCGGAATCTTCAACAAAGTCTTCCACAGACTGGCGCAAAAATTCCATTACGATGTTTGGGATGCGTTCGATTTGTTCTACGTTGCCAACACCAAATTGTGGAGCGCGCGGACCACGTTCGAACAAGGCGCAGAACTGACCTTGCGCGCCGCTGACGAACTAAAAGCCGGCTATCATATGCCTTGGGGCTATTATTGGATCAAAATGCAGGACATTGTAGATGCTTTCAAGGAAGTCGGACTGTACTGCAGCAAGTCTAGCGGGTATTGGGATTGCTATCGTTCTTAGTCTGGTTAGTGTCTGTACAGTTTTTCTTTACATTTCTCCTATAATAAACGGGTTTGTGCGCCGGATATCGCACACGCATTATTGTAGGCGTTCGAAACTGACAAAACTAGTTTACCAGTAACTCTACAAGCGTGGGTAGTAATTGTTGCCCGATCTCTGGCCGCAAGTAATAAAACCAAGTTTATTGTTGACAGAAGTTTAGTAAAACTCTCCCAGATACAACAGCAGCAGCCGTGAACGCGAGGTTCTCAAAAGAAAATAACCTAAGCCAACGCAACGCAACACACGTCCAACTAAAGCTGATCCAAGTGAATCGAAAAGTTCATAGACACAAACGTTGCTTGGCACTAGTGTAGAGGTCCAAGGAGTTCGGGTTTCTGAGCGCATTTCTGTTGTCCACCGACTCGCCCGACAAAATCTGTCTGATAGCCACTTCAACCTTTTTGCCACTGGTTGTGTACTGAAGACAAATAATCGCTGAACCAAGTTGGCAAAGCAATCCAAACCGGTATGTCATCGATGGGCAGAATGAAGGCAGGAACGTGTTTGGGCGACATTTCTCTTCTGATAGACGTCTTTATCTTCGACACCAACGCCTCGTCGCACTCGTGTCCCTTCTTCATCTTCAGAAACAGAACCACTCGCTCATCCCCATCTGACGTCCGCTGTCCCACACAGACGCTGTCCTCCACTTCATCGAACGACTCCACTTAAACTCCCGCTGGCTACAGTAAAAAGACAATGGAAAACCTTACCGACGTGATAAATTTCGGCACTGCCAAACCGAACGCCACCGGGATTTAGTGTACCGTCACTAAAAAGAAAATACTTTCAGGCAGGCTTTCGCTAGTATTAGGACTACCAGCCTCGGTCCCAAACTACCAGCTTTTTGTCTAGCTTCTTCTCGGTTTAAGCTTGAGATTTACGTAGGGGATTAGGGTAGGTCAAACAAGTTGTAGGTCTTCGGCGACTGGCGTACATGTAACTGAGGGTTTAGGGGTGTCGCCCAGGGAGGGGTTCAAATTTCAAACAGCTACAAAACGTCTGGAAATACATTTCCAGCACGTTTTATTTAATAATAACGCTAAAAATAGTAAAATTTAAGCAGCCCAATAGCGTTTAAGAGCTAAAAGCAAGGATAAAATGACAAAAAAGGATTCTAAAACACCGGTTTGTCCTAAATATCAGCAGCAGAAACACCAACGACTAATGTCCAAAGGTTTATATTGTCTGGGCGGGGTACGGGTTAGGAGGCGTTTCTAGCTAGGCCTCAGAACTCCTTCGTACAAGTACGGCGACTGGTGTGTAGTCAGTGTGCAAAGTAAAACGTACCTACGACCGAGCATTATGACGCCGCCAGTGTGCGGATCGATAATACAGTAGTCTCCGTGAGCCCAGACTCCTTGAAACTTGCTGAAGTACGCTTTGTGGTACCTGAGACCGTCTGGGTCGTTCAGGAAATGAGTGGGCATGGAGGGAAATGGCTTCAGACACACCAACTCGCCGCGCTCTCCTCTTAGCGATTTGCCTAAATCAGCAGTCTACATGACTCGGAGATGATCGGTGTCTCAACCGTTTTCATCCCAAGACTCCATATCCATTCCGAGATAGAGACACTGACACTGTCCTTTGTGAATGCTTTTGAGCCAACTGGCACCCATAAAACAGGCGATTATGTCGGTTCCTCCAGATATGGAGCCTATCAGAATGTTAGGCTTGATGCTGCTGTATATGTACTCGAAGCTATTGGCCTTCAACGGCGAGCCAGTTGATAACATTCCTCTGAGTGTTGTTAGTTTGTGAGTGTTTCCTGCAACATCCTGCCTTATTCGTTTAGAGAGAACATCTGGCACTGCCACATACTTGGTCTGAGACCCTTGCTTTCAAAATGAGCATAGCAGGCCGCCCCCATTCCCATGAAAGTCACTCTAAACCAATTAAATACGTATTAGTTTGCACTTCCAGCTCGCACTAGTCTGTCAGGGACTTCTCGTAATGTTCACCCTCTAAACTGCAAATATAGGACAGTCACACATTTAACGGCATATTATAGTATCGGTACTTTTAGGGCAGTCGTACCCATACATTCGAGCACCAATGGTGCTGGGATCATGTATTACGTTACATGTCTGACCAGTCATACCGTTACAGTCTCTAGATCTAGTACTCTAGATACTGCTTCGGTATCATAAATTGCCAATTCATTTTACGAAATGATACGGTAGCATCGTATCACCTGAAGCCAAGCCATCGAACTAAGAACTGCCATGTATGGCACCGCTACCGCTACATTACTTAAAGTACCATATTACGAGAAATCTCTCAATGTTCGACCTACCCAACTGCATCCATGACGTCAAACAAAATCTCGATTCTAGGTTCAAACGGCGAGCCGTCAAACAAAACTACAGCGGCACCTGGATAAAGGTGACGGATGAGTTGGCGGCAGCAGAAATACGCAGAAGAACGTTACCCACAGCCAAAGCAGAGACAGCCCAGTTCCACATCATCCATCCGACGGTGGTCCAGAAAAACAACACATCGTCTGAGCTCATACATTCTTGTATCTGATGCTCCTGCATGTGCTTCAACAGTGTGCCCTGAAAGCATCAATCAACTATTTGTGAGACTACAGAGTAAGAAGCAAAACCAACCTACCCCAACCGAGTGGACCATACATTTGGGAGCTCCAGTTGTGCCTGAGGAAAACATCACAAACAACGGATGATTGAAAGGAACTTGTTCGAAGGTCAGCAATGGATATGTGCCGTCCGATTGGAGCCCTGCGCGCAGAAACTGCGATAAACCAACACTGAAAACCAAACAGGTGTCTGTAACGTAAACTGTACATACAGGGTTCGTGCCGCTCTGGCGATCCTGAATCGCCTGACATTCCCCTGACAAAAGCCAAAAATTCCCTGACATTTTCAATCTTCTTACTAATCTAGACTTTCTACCAAAAAACCAGTGCTATGAATGTGCACACCTGTCATTTCGTCGTGTATGCGCAACAAGACAGCAACTACATTGTATGGTCAAAATGGACGGAGCTAAGAAAACAGGACACAACAAAAGATGACATGACATGTTAGTAACAGACATCTGACTAACATGTCATGTCATCTTTTGTTGTGTCCTGTCTGGTTGGGCGAGAAAATTTTGAAAAGGTAGCCTTCAAAAACGGACTGATGTTAACTAAATTATTGGCACTATCTATTCATTGCTGCTTGTATAACCCACTGAATGCGTACTTTTATTTATTTTAATGCGTAAAATTTCCCTCTGACAAGACCTAAAATCCCCTGGCTTTCCCCTGATCCCCTGACCGGCATGAACGCTGATTATAAACAATACATTTAGAGAAGTTGGAACAAACTAACCAAAGTGGAATGGAGGCCAGATCGATTTCCGACTCAGATGTGGCCAAAAATGGCACCATTATCACAGATTTTAGACTAGGCAACTCTGAAAAACCAAAATTGATTAAACCTGCTGTTTACCTTGACAAGCACACCTTCCACAACCTGACGTAATTTCTGGAGGTGATCAAACCGCTTTCCTTTGTACCTGATGGCTTCGACTGAAAACAACACTTTTGGGTCGATCTGTTTGAAACGATCCAACACTCCCTAAAACGGTCATCTGCTCAATCTGTGTGGTCAGCGCTCACTACCAAGTGTCCGAAGTCGACAGAAGTGGAGCTCCAGACAGCTCCGATAGAAGCGGTTGCCAGCATAGCTACCGTGCACTCGATGCAATTGGGCATGTAAGCAGCTACTTGGTCTCCTCTGCCCACACCCGCCGCTCTCAGCGCTGCCGCGTACTGAGCAACCAGTTGTCTTAGCTGACCAAACGTAACTGTTCTGATGTCTTTGGTAAGATCGAAGTCTTCACCTGAAACACAAAAAAGCTTAGTGGTATCGTACGTACCGTGCCTACTACGTAAATAGTAGCGTGCGTTATTCCACTTTAACAATTTACGCAATGCAGTATGTTGGGGAGTTTGTGGTATAGCCACTCAGCTGGCTGAATAGCCGGCACAGTTGGTATAGTGGTTTAGGCCAAAAACCACTGTGCGCGTGGTCGCGCGTTCATCCACTCGGCGGGGCAAGTTTCTTGCTGCAAAGAGTTGGTCGTCGGCACAAAACCCAACCCAGGCCACCGAAAGTTGGTGACAGCGAGTAGGTAAATGGGAACCGACTGTAGCTGCCGTTGCACCGAAGCTACAATAGGAACCCCACATGTTGTGGGACAAACGGGAGCGGGAACAGCCACCAATCTGATACCGAGAGTATGTCAGCTCCTAGCGAAGGCAGTAAAGGTAGGGAAGGATGTGTGTGTGGGCGTGATGGGCCTGCAGTGTGGCCTAACGCAGAGGCTACGGCCCCGCCCGGACAATCCATCTATCCAAACCAGGTGGCTGAACACGATTTGTCGGGGACCAGAGTTCTCCGACCAGGCTTTACTGTCCATTTCACAACCCGAATGCACGCAGTGCGTACGTATCGAGATCCTTCACCTTCACTGCCCGCTCAGCCAGCAGTTAACAACATGCGAGGATGATAATGCATTTTTGGACCAGTTCGCTCCATCCTGCATGGTTGGTGCCAGTTGCCACCTGGTACAGGTATGGCCGAAAGTACTGCAGGTGCACAATGTCCGCTTTTAGAAAAGTTGCAGAGTGAGACCACCGGTGCGAACAGGTAAGCGTAACAGGGGGGCGGAACTTACGTGCAAAATAAAGGGCAACTTTGTCGTCCTTTCCGCGACATAACAGATTCTCTGCATAGTTCAACCGACTACCAGAAAACCACTGAGGAATTTCGTTCATCGGTTTCTCCGTGTCTATTATCTGCAAACAAACTGAGGCGGACAGACTTAGTACGGACGATTGAAACAAAACCTGATTACCTGATCCCACAGTTTTGATGATTTAATACCACAAAACAACCACACTTCTTGCCAAAAATCGGCATAATTATCACAAGACCACCTGTGAAACTGGTCATAGTCTTCTGAAACAGCTTAGTTAAATAACTAAAACTACGTGCAAAACAAACCCACCAAATTGTACTTGATACTTCTCCTGGATTATGCGCTTCAAACGATTAATGGCAAGGTTAGAATCGGACGGCGGAGTCCACATCAAACTAGTCTCCGTTACCATTTCTCTAGGACCGACGCTAAACATTTTTGGCATTAGCAGCAGATCAGCGAGGGCACACGAGCTGAGCAACATCAGTCAGGAGAATGCGACAAGAAACGGATCCATGTGAAAGAAAACCGAACCTAATTTAGCATACCGACCTAAACACACGACAGCAGAGGAGTAGAAAATAGTTGCGCGATGAACGCCTCAACGGCAAAAACGTATCATCAGTGTACTGATAAAGATTTATACTTTTGTTTAACACAAACCAAAACGTAACAAGCCAGATTAACGGTCAGATAAGATCAATCACTTAATGGTTGAGAGTTGGTCGATCACCGATTTGTGACTGAGTGATTTGGAGCTGATTTTAAGCCTGCTTTCTAGCACAATCAACTTTACCTTAAACGTTCCAATCAAGCAACGCAACGGTGGGCAACAGAGAAATACCAAGTAAGCGAAAAAGTCGGTTTCTCGAGGTTTCTCGTCGTAGCGCTGTACCACATCCAAATTTTCATACAATTTAAGCGTAAGCGTGTCGTAGTTGGCACGTACCACAACCAGAACCTGCATTAAATAGTCAACAGGTTATCAGTGACAGACAGTTTAAAAGACTGTTCGGTAGTCGTTTATGTCAACAACTTTCCAATTCCTACCATACCGGGTTTTTCCGCATCAACCCGTACGAGCTGATTTGCAAAAAGGCATTTTCAAATTAATGCGTGGTACATAGGTATAAGTACCGCACCGTATGGGCGAATCACTCCAAATGATATCAGCTGAGGCATCGGGACTTGAATTTTAACAGTTACCTCGCTACATCGGTTACATTCCTTATCTGAAGTACCATGTCTAACCATACACGGGCCTGAAAAATCCGGAGGGGGGTAGGGGGGTTGAGACCCTCGGGGGGGGGGGGGGGGTTCCCCGAAAAAGGCCAAAAAACGCCTATTTTGCCTTAAATAAGCAAAATTTTCCTCCCTCCGGGAGGGGGTGGGTGGCTGAGGGGGTGGTATGGCCGGCCGAGGGGGGGTATGGCCGACCGGAGGGGAGGGGTATTACCCCCCTTACCCCCCGCGGCCCATGTATGAGTCTAACGCTACTTTCATAATCGTGTTGAATGCAACAAAATGGTACAGGCAGCAACACGCATCGCGAAATCTTCAGTATGCAAGAAAATCTAAAAGCCGGTGCTTTAGCTGTTTTGCACTAAAACAATTTGACACACTTACAGTACAACTGAATATTCAACAAAACATGGCAGCCAACAAAAAGTTGTTTAATTTATTAAACAACTTTTGGCTGAATTTTTGTTACAGCCGAAATATGTCGTGCGGTGTGTTGCTGTGTGTTGTACTAATAACATGTAGACTGCAACAGCCTGTTACAGTCAGCACTTTTCAGCACGTGTAGGAAGGTAAACCAAACGTTACCTCCTCTTCACTGAGAGTGGTCAAACAGAGCTGCTCTATTTTTGGTTGGAAATGACTCGATTATCGATCTGATATTGATCAGCTGGTTGGCCAGTTTGCTGGAGGCTTCCTTCTGGGCATTTTCGCCATTCACGAATCGCAACACTGCAAAATTCGCATTCATGTACACATGTACTGTATGTACCGGGGGTTGCTTGGTTACCCCATATATGGGCCGGGGGCTTCACCCTATCCTCGCCGACGAAGGCCGCTCAAGCCTCCCCTAGGCCCTACCCCGCAAATTTCGGCGATTTTTAGGAAAATCAGCAATTTTACAGCGATGTTAGCCATTTTTTGGAAAATTTGCCAGCCCCTTCCGTGCCCGACTCACCCTCCAGCTTTTACCGGCCCATTCATGGTTACTGCCAGCGGAACAGGCCAAACGCAGAACAGTAACAAACAAGGTCGAAAATTGCTTCAAAGAAAAAAATCAGAGTGGGGTGGGGGACCCAACCCAGTCAGCTTGTAGAGTGGCATTACCCCATTGAATATAAATTATCAAAGGTGTCGGCCTGGCGTATAATCTCATAGTACAAGTGGTCGTAGGTGGCTGGACAGGGCAGAAAAGTGTCGCCGAAGGTAATAAAGAGGTTGAGAATGGTGACAACCCGAAACCACTGGCTTGGAATGAGAGACGAACGAGCGTAAGTCACCCTTTGACACAGTAGAAATATATTGCAGCTGGCTATCAGACCAGACTCCGAATTGACGACAAAGCGCAACAGCGAGATTAAAGCCAAACCACACAGATTAGGCGCTACCTACATAACTCTAAACCAACCATTCCACAGATTTCGCCACTGATAATGCAGTCGAACACGACACTTCTTTTCGAAGCACAGAATCCTATGAATAACACCCAATATCCACCTGCAACCGTTCTAGAATAATAATAATTTTACAAATAGAAGCCAATTACTGACATGTACAACTCGAACGGCAAGCTTCGCATCAAGCGATTTTTGCACATACTCCACGCATAGATCCAAAATCGCAGAAGCCAGCGGGCGTGGAGGTAGATTCTTATCGAATGTTCCTTTCCGGATGGCGCATCGGCTAAAATCAGCGCTACTTTCACAAGTATATTAGCTAAAACAGTCTTTCGTCATAATCAGCAGTCTGACTGGTAGTGGTCTGAATTTCCAAAAAAAGTCGCCAAATTTTCGGGCAGGGGCGCTACGTGTGTGATAATAATAACGTTTCAGTTCAGCATAACTGATACCATACGGTAATGGCTTGGTTCGACGGACATAAACAAAAACGCACGGCGCGGTAGAGCGGCACCCGGAAAGACATATTAAAGCCGTGCATCAGAGTATTGGCGTACTGATCTTCTGCAACGCAGGTCAGCACCACCGCGCACAACTTGGCAGCATTGCGACTTCGTTCGGCTAAACTCAAACTCCGGTTGTCGGTGGGGAGAGGAGAGTGAGAGAGTTACTTTTGAGGTGCTGCATAACAACAGAGCAGTAGGTGAAGAAGGAGACGAGGAGGCTTGCGGGCGAGCCGTGGTCCAAGGCTTGATTGCCGTCGGCTGTGGCTGTAGTTTTCACCTCTCCGTTCGCCTCCGTCGGCAGCTGAAAAGATAGCGGCTTTGCGGAACTGAAAACAACAACAAAACTCTATTACGTTGGTTAATGTTGTTGTGAAGTTCCGGTTCAGATGCACCCGCCCGTACATCGCCAACAGAAGACTCTCGTCGCTCCTCAATTATAGACTATTAGTTGGCGTTTAGTCTTAAGATGAAACTACATATTAGAGTGGGTTGATTGGGGTATTTTCCGATATTGGGTATAGGGTTTTACCCCCAAATACCCAGTAATATTTTACGCAGATATTTTCGTGGGATTTTTGGGCTTTTATTGTTTTTAATGTGCTGGTGAAATCACGGCGGTCCATATTCCTCCGAAAATCTGGCGGCCTTTTTTGGGAAAGCGGTTTTATACCCCCCAAACCTCCCCCGCCGAAAAGCCACACCCTCCATTTTTTTCCGACCGATGTATGTCCTGCTGCTTTGGGAACTGTTAGCCAACACCCACTAACACAAATAACTAAGTTTAAGGCGTCGCTTCTCTTTTTTTATTGTTCAAGTGTGTTCCCATTGGCGAGTGAACCGAACGCAAATTTCTTCTAACAAACACGAAGCTTGTCTCACAGAAACCTCAAAGTCGAAGCTTACTTTACGCTGTCGATGACCACTTGCTCGGGCATCAACATATTGCCATCCCAAATAGGCACGACTAGTGTG
>JASANB010004174.1:0-47888 GCA_030248155.1 Sabatieria punctata
TGAACCTAAGCTTAAACCCATTGATGCTTAGGGAACGTTTTTGTACTAAGGATTCGGTACTTGGACACTGTACGATTTTAGGTAGGTAACCGGAAGAAGCGCATGTATAGGTGGTATGTTATTAGTAGCCTCTACCTAAAACATTTGGCGCCTAGTTACCTAGCAATCTGCTATGCAGTTGCAAAACAATAAAGAGTAATCTATGTGCATTTTTCACCAATTGTGTCAAGTGACCTCCATTATTGCATTGCACAGCCCTGCCTGTCTGTCACTTATAGTCTAAAGTTTAAAGTACGTACTACATGCGTGGCGTGAGCGCATGTTTGGCTCGTAATACACAGATAAGTCACTTAGGTACTGGAGAATGAACGGGTCCCGACTGGTGCGTTCAGTCGGTCTGCTGAAGATGATGGGCCGCCAGTCCAGCTCTCTGCCCACTTTCGAGACGTTGGCAGTGACACGTCCGGCCGATTACGTGGTCAGCGTTCAGCTGAACCGGCCTGAATCGAGAAATTCGCTCAATCAAAAGGCTTGGACGTAATTGGTTTGGAGTTGAGAGAGAAAAGGCTGGTGCTGAACTGACTGGTTTCAGAGAAATCGGCGACTGTTTCAATTTCCTGGCCACCGACCCTGACTGTCGCGCGGTGGTTCTTTCGGGCGCCGGCAAGTCTTTCTGTGCTGGGCTGGACTTCAAGGCACTGGCTGAGTTTGGTCAGATCGCCGCCGACGGTCAGTTGGACGTGGCTAGGAAGGCTTTTCTCTTCAAACGCATCATTAAACAGTTCCAGGACTGCTTCTCGGCCGTTGAAAAGGTTTGTTTGTTTGTTTGTTTATGAGTTCCACTGTCCTTTCGGACAGCTCAGGACACCGCTCGCTCTTTTCAGAGCCCTTCAATGGGGTAGCCCGGTCTACAAACAACCCTCCCCTTTGCTGCCATTGGGTGCAACGGCAGCGCCAGATCGGTTCCCATTTACCTACTGGCCATCACCGGCTTTCGGCGGTCTGGGTTGGGCTTTACGTCGACTACTTCCAGTCGATTCGACCGGTTTTGAACCCACAAACAACCGCTCTCACGGATGCCGTTTTCTTGTTTTTGTTTGTCAAGGTTGGCCTTTTTCTAAACTCTCATAACACAAAAGGTTATCCGCAGAAGGGGAGGGGGTTGGGGGTCTCGCTCCGGCCAAGGGGTGTGAGCCCAAATTCTATTGAGGTGGTTGGGCACTAAGAAAGGAAAACGTTCAAAATCGCAATTTTTCGGCTAAAAATCGTCAAAAATCGCTAATTTGATCTGAAATACAGCTAAAAAGTGCTGCTTTTCAGGCGATATTGACATTTTCGTGTCTGAAATTATATAAGGAATCGCAAAAATTTGCTCAAAGAATTACTTGCCAGAAAGTCGGAAGGGGGGTCGGAAAAATCGTGTCGGGGCCGGGGTACAGCGTTTTGGAGGGGCCACAGTTGTTAAAAAAAAATTTTTTTGAAGGCCAAAAATTTTTGCTTTTTTTTAAAAATTTAAAAAAAAATTTTTTTTGAAAACCGTTCTGGAATGGGTTCCAGCATGCTAGTACAGATACTTACAACAAATTTTCCACTTTTTGCACCTTAAGTCAGTTGAGAAACCTGTTCGAAAACGACAATACAGCTCTAAAACACTGCCTTGACTGCATAATTTCACCGAAAATTGTCTTTAGAGGCACTTCTAGGTGAATCCTAAAGAAGAATTCCTTACGCAGTCGCTGTTAGGCTCAATGCAAAAGAAGTATTACGCATGTTGCTGGATAATATGTTGGCTGCTTCCAAAGAATTTACGAAAAATTGCATGTATGTACGTGAGAATTTTCCCACTTTTTCCCTTAATTTGCATATTGATTTTTCAAAAAAAAAATTTTTTGAGCCTTCAAAAAAAAGTTTTTTTTAAATTTTTGACCTAACAACTGTGCGAGAATTCTCATAAAAACCATTAAAAAATTGGAAAAAGCAACAGGAGAAATCGCAGTCTGTTCAAACTAAAGTCGTAAGAAAATGGCCGTTTTTTTTAACAAGTTGTAGTTTCTGGCAGTCACGCAAAGAGATAGAATGCATAACTAAAAGTTTGGGCTGAAAACTCCACGGAATCGGTAACTTGAGCGCAAAATCGGAGGGATCCCGATTCTGTGTGGTGGGGACAACAGACCGGTTGCATACTTTTTGAAAGAGCGTACTCAGTGGTACGATTGCCTAATTAAATGTGCTGCTTTTTGAGTATAAGACGTAGTAGTTCAGTTAGACCGTGTACAAGTGCAGTGATTTCAGTGTCCAAAGCCAGTGATAGCTAGTCTGCACGGCGCAGTGGTGGGCGGAGCGATTGATTTGATTGTAGCCTGTGATATTCGATACGCCTCCTCCGACACTCTCTTTTCTATCAGGGTAACCACTCTATGCTTTCTCTTCTACACTCACTTATCCTCATGCTGCCGGTAGTATGCTGGGTCTCTCTAACAGGTCCCGGCCGGCCTAGGGGAGAGCAGGAGGTTTGGCTGCCTGAAGTGGTTCATGCCTTTTGTACATTGAAGGTGTTCAACATCTTAGAAAGCTCCAAAAAGTCTGGAAAAACTCCTTTTAGCACATTTTATTGAGGGCTGAAAATCGCAGTTTTAACCGTCTCAACTCTCATACGTACCACCCCCATACGTGGGCCGGAGGGAGTCTGAGTTTGCCCGTGCCCAATTTCGAATTTACCACTCACTCACTCACCTTTCTTCACGAAGGGGCTCCACTTCAGTTGAGAGAATTCCTAGAAGTGGCCGGTCGAATAATGGTTACGGGAGGCATGCCCCTGATCATACAATGTACATGGCCCGGGGGTCGGTGGGGTTTGGCCACCACCAACTTAGGCTCTACCCCCCAAACGACTCCACCCACCCACCTGAGCCGACTTTTGTTCCTGATCCCACCCCCCAAAATAGACACGTTTAGCACGACACGACACGGCATATCTTTAGCACGTTTTTTTCTGTAAGAACGCTAAAAATCACTATTTTAAGCTGCCAAATAAAGCGCTTTAGAGCTAAAAACAAGCAAAACTTACAAAAAAGGGGCTTCCAAAAAACACCGATTTCTCTTAAATATCTGCATTGGAAACGCCAAATTCGGTTCCCAAAGGCTTTTCAAGCGAATTTTAGGCTAAAATCAGTGATTTCTGAGCCAGTTTGTTTGTACTGGGCGCCACTACTAGTACTTGTATTTTTGGGTCGGGGGTCCCTTAACCTGTCTCGGGGGGTGAGGGGGTGGCCTTTTCCAGCTAGGGGTAACCCCCAACCCCCCTTGTACATGTATGGGTAGGCCCATCCCTAAATTTTCAGATTTTGACTATCCCCACCCGAACGAACCCATTTTTGACGCATGTATGCCCCTGATACCCCGATATCACCACTCACTCACCTTTCTTCCTGGACTCCCACAACGAGCTGGCCCGGGACCGGGAGCCCACCCAGTCTAGTTTCCCACTTACCTCCGATGTTGGGCTGGCTGCTCTTCGGTTGTGTACTGCTACCACTAACTGGACTGACAAGTATCTTAGGAAGAACATAGGCATAGCGCAGACATTGGCACGTTGCAACGGATGCCCAAGGCTGTATTAACGACAGTTGGATGCGGTGAGCTGGCTTACACTGCCAGAGACTTCCAGGCCAATGAAACTCTGCAACACGGTAAGCAAAGCCTCACCTCCTACCGGTACTTTGCTCACCTGACATCGGGCTGAACAGTTGGCCCTCAGAATTTTTAATTAAAAATTTGATAAATGTAAGCATAAATTTGATGCAAATGAACTCAGAATTTTAACTTTTTTGGACCTTTCAACCCCTCGGTTGTGTGCATGTACAGTATGTTGTCTGGTTTTACCGTACTAACTTTAACAAGGCATTGTGTCCAGGCGTCTGGTGTCACGAGTGTTTCCCTCAGTAGAAGAGACCTACGCAGCGAGCCGAAAACTGGCCACACGAAAATTGCTCGAAAAGCCCGGTGGCTGTGCAGGGAACAAAAGTGCATCGAACTACAGCCGCGACTCACAGTGTAGAGGAGGGACTGGAGTTTGTGGTGCGTCTGCTTTTATCTCTAACACTCACAAATTCACATATTAACTACAGGCTAACTGGAATATGTGTTGTCTGCAGTCGGAGGACGTGCTGAGCGGTGGCCATGGCGGCTGCCAGTAGACAGACCGAATCGCCCACTTTCTCTAAACTCTGATTGGCTACTCTACTCACTGTGATATATCCTCTTTTGCTTCCTTGTACAGTTTGATTAACACGTGTAAAATTTGGTTATGGTTGTTCTTTGTTGTCTATCGTCATCAGGGGATGTGAGGTGTGTTTTTTTTCCGGTGTTTTTTTTCGGAAAAATCGGTTTTTTTCCTAGGACCGGAAAAAACATAAATCGCGGAAAAAAAACTCAAGCCAAATATAGCTAATTTATGTCATTTTTTCTAATCAAAAATGGACTTTTGCAATGTATAATAGGCCATACTGACTCAAAACTGTTAGAAAAAACAACTGAAAAGACCAAATTTGACATGATAAAACAAAAATGAAACCACTGTAAGAAAATTTGCACATAGGGTTTATTGATGAAGACTGTCAGGGACTGTTTCACGCCTGTTTCGTGATTTATATCTATGTAGCACGTGTATTTCTCGTCTGAAAAGAGTGAAGAAGGCGCTAGTAAGCGTTAGGAATCATAAAACCAGTCTAGATATTCAGAACTTCTCTGATCCGGATTTTTTCCGCGAACCAGGCCACTTTTAACTACTAAAACTTGTAATTTCTGTCAATTTGACTGAGAATGCTTTTAAACACGTTTTTCAAGGCTAATTTTGCGAAATTTTTCGCTCCTTGTTACGCAGCGGCCCAACCTACAGACTCTCAAACTTCAACTTCAAAATTTTACACCGCCCCCTTTGCAAAATCCTGGGTACGCTGCTGTTGGCACTTTCTGTTCCCCACACTGAAAAGCAAAAATAGACTCGTCTGATAAACACAGATACAAATTATGATCAGAAAAACAAAATGAAGGCGTGAGCACAAATTTTCCAGCTCAACACAGCTTGGAGCCTGTCTGTATAGGCTTTATTGGACTATTTTATTCTAGTTTTGATTTGATATGTCGAAGCATGTAATAGTTACCTTTTCGGTAGCACATCGTCATTGCAGTGCGCGTTTTGTAAGTCGTTATTGTTAAATTGCCTGTTTATGTGCAAAAGTGCTTTTATCTAGTCTTTCTATCATGACTCAGTGAAAAAAGTCTATAGTTATTATCTTTATTACAATCGTAAAGTACACCGTATGTATATCGAGATAACAGTCATGACTCAGATCAGATTTCTATTCCTCTTTCTCAAGTGCAGGTATGAAAGTCTCAACTTTCTCTTTGATGGCCAGTACATGAACGGTTAGCAAGAGTCCGCCGCATACCAACAAACCCACAACCACAGACAGGATCCAAATTGCAGCTGGTAGAACTGCCAACAGCAATATGTAAATTGGACGCACCACATAGACTGACAATACGCCACCCACCACAGTCACTAATAGGCCCAAATAAGTCCTGGTCAACTAAAATTGAATTCAGTTTACAAGCAATATTCTTCTTTCTGTTCTTATTACCTCTTGTCTGGGAACAATTTTTGCCAAGAAGCCCAACACAGTCGGCAGTAAAAGAGCACTGAAGCCACCGATAGCTACTCCTGCCGTCAAACAAGCGAGGCTTTATAGGCGAAATATAGGCGGTGCGATAGCAGGAAATAAATTGGAAAGACTGACTGAGACTATGCTTGTGAGCAGAAGGGTAGCGTGTCTCTCACTTTCAACCCCCTGCTTAAACACCACAACACCGATGACACTGCCCAGAAGAACTGAAAGCACGCTCATTTTATAGTTTGTTTCCGATTTCCTTCAACCATTGGCGCACCCAGGATTTTGCAAAGTGGAAGGAGGGTGTAAAAATTTTCAAGTTGCCTGGTTGGGCCGCTGCCCAACAAGGGCGAGAAAATTTCACAAAATTAATATTCAAAAACATGTTTAAAAAGCATTCTGAGCTTAAAGTTGACAGAAATTACAAATTTTATTAGGTTTAAAGTGGCCTGGTTGGGCTTCTGCCCGACGAGGCCGAGATATTTTTTGAAAATTTAGCCTGTGAAAACCCATTTAAAAGGTATTCTGAGCATAAAACAGACAGTTTTAGTACATAATTAATTCATTTCTCTTATTTTTGTCTAATTTTTCCTCCCTACCTCCACTGCAAAAGGAGACACACACTCTACATCCCTGGGAACGCCACTGCCTTAAACTTACCAATCAGACTTTGTATTGCACTTAGCCATGTGAAATCTGTGTCGGACCAGTAGAATGGACCGAGAAGCATGTAACGTTCGAAAATGTCATTGTCGCCGAGCATGGGCAATGCTGTTTGAAGCATGATTGTCAGACAGACGGCCCAAATCATGAACCTCTGATGTCCCGCTCGTCTTTTGAACAGCGGTCTCCAGAGGTCCAAAAACTCTTGCCATAAGTTGAATCGGTTTGGTCCGACTGCCAAGAGTCTGGAGTCCACGAAACCGGTTCAACACGCACAGCTGGTGGTGTTTGAACTCGGTTCAAGTTCTGGTCGATGGTTTGAAATCGTTTTGGCGGCACTTGCGGCACTCTGAGCAGAACGTAGAGGAATCCAAGACTAAGGAACAGAATCGCAAATACGGTAGTGCCTCCGAATCTCAAGTTTGTGTTTTCCACCACCAGTGCTACCAGATACCATGCAGCCAAAGCTGCCAATTGCTGAAGAATTGTCAGAAAGTTCATTCGTACTGTCAGCGCCTAAAATGCGTGTAGAGTAAAAAAAATGGGTGATCGTACATTTCAGTCTTACTTGTTTGTCGCAGACTGAGTCACCCAAGAAGGCTTGTAGAGAGAAGTACTGTGTCATCTGACCGCCCATCAAGGCTGACAGACAGACGAAAAGCCACTTCCATTGGAGAGCGGCGTCGACGGTGGAGGACATAACCAGGAGCCAGCCAATCAGCGACCAGATGCCGGCCAAAAAACCGGCCAGGATTGGTATTTGGCGACCTTCTTGTCGCTGAAGCTGCCTGCAAAGAATTATTGTGGGTAGAACCTCCATAAATAAGTGATAAACGCCACAGAGACATTGAGTCTGCCTAGTTTAACTGCCGCAAATGGGATAAACCCCCAAAAAATCGGACTCTAACTGATCAATTGGTCAAGCTCTCCATAAAATACTGATAGCTAATCCGCCGAAGCAGGACAGTGGTTGCGTTGTTGATCCGCGCGGATTAGCTATTAGTACACGTAATGTGAACTTGTAGTCTGGGATTTCCCTTATCTGAGTCCACTGTATAAGGTACCGACTGTAGAGAACTGTCCTAACTTTAAAAGCAAGGCTAGACTCACTCCAAGCAATTGCCGCAAAGAATGCGATAGCAACATTTGCTATACTGAACCTCAACTCCCAGCTGGACCAGTGATCGTATATCCACGCATCCCTGTCCCTGTATTCGCCATTAGTCAGTGATTGACAGCTCGGTTGGTGAACACAGACGCGCATCATTTGTCCTTCTTTTGCCTCGTCCCAGTAACTGTTAGACAAGGCAGACGGCGACGGCCAAAAAGAAAGGTACCAATTCCACGTAAGATTGAAGATGGTAATTGCAGCAGGCCATTTTGAAGTGTTAGAGGACAACTTATAGTAGTAGAACGTGACTAGACTGACGCTTCCAACAAGTATGTACAATATATACGATTTGTTGGACTTTGAAGCAAGCTTGTAACGACAGAAATGTGGATGGTTGGAGTTTTGCGAACGCTGCTTTTGTTTAAACAGTAATACCACTACTACTGATAATTTGTATGCGGCATGTGATGTCATGATAACTTGTCTAACGTGATATGGTTGAACTTTTCCTTAGTAGGAGTTTCGGTTCAAACAACAAATTTTTAGGCTTTGAGTTTGTCTGTCGGATCTCGGATGATCTTGAACTATTTGAGCAAGTGCAACTATTTTAAGTATAGTATGTTCCTGAGACGAAATTTCTTTTCTGAAGCAAAACAAAACTATAGAATTTCAACACGGACTATTGAGTTTAACCATTAAATGGATGTTTCATATACAATCAGTATGTAAGATACGGTGTAGTATTACCTATTCAGATAGGATATTTTTAGACGTTCATTTCGTTGGAAGCGAAATTTTCGTCCTCAGTGTAAAAGCCACATCAGAGCAAAGATTGCGATTAGAATAGTAAGTGTAATAATTATGCACAGCACC
Organism: Sabatieria punctata; assembly: GCA_030248155.1. Lineage (NCBI taxonomy): Eukaryota > Metazoa > Nematoda > Chromadorea > Araeolaimida > Comesomatidae > Sabatieria > Sabatieria punctata. The sequence goes on from JASANB010004174.1 coordinate 8,317, forward strand.
ATCATAATCGTCTGAAATTGCCATGTAGGTATGATTTTTATGACTAAAAGTTTAGGGGCCGAGCAATCCCTAATACATGTTGGAGTTTCTAAAGGAGTCAGTAGTTCTAAAAGGTGATCACAACATTGCCTGTCGAAATACTACAGCAAAATGCAAAAATTATTAATACACGCATATTTAGCGAGTGTAACGAGAGAAATGAATTTTTGAGATCACTATCGCCAATTATTTCGCTCGCAATTTACTCTAGCCGCTTTTTCGTACGTACTGCACGTACCTACCTATACTGTACGCACTTCTTATGCACCTTTACCTTCTTTCTAGATGAATTTCGCACACTCTCTAATTGATCAGCTGCAGTCTCAACGGAGACCCTTGTCGTTTCGAAATTCCGTTGAATGCTATTGATTGGCGATGCCTGAAACGTGCCATATAATTATAAGAATCCGACTCACTCATTTTTTGGCAGCAGGCCACGAAAACTGAGTACCATACATGCAGCTGGGGGGTTTTGGGGGAATTTAGGCCCCAGGCCCGTTTTCTGGCAAACCTCCTCAGCCGGATTCTGGGGGTTTCTGGAACTCTGAAATCCTATTTTGGGTTAAAATGTATAACCCCTTGCGCCGACCGTTTAAACTTAAAAGTCGGAACGCAGGCTACATTGTAGATTTGGAATTTTGCTTACGGTTGGATTTTCAAACTTCCAGAAAATTTTTAATTGGCCGATCCAAACGCATTCATGGGCGAAGCTTGGCGGCGTCGATCGGCGTCGATGGATAGCGAGGCCGAGGATACATAACTGAACAACCTATCTACTACTTGAACTACAAGTTGCTTGATGTGTAACCCTAATTTGGATTTCTGAAACCTCAATTCGGATTTATGAGGCCCTAAATACGACACCGGAACCCTAATTTGGGTTTCTGAAGCCCTAAATAGGGTTCCGGAGCCCTAACTTCTGTTTCTGAAATCCAAAATTAGAGTTTCAACGGTTCTCTAAACAGGGTTTCGGAGCCCTAATTTGGGTTTCAAAAACTCCAAATAGGGTTCCAAAATGCATTTTACCTGTATTATGTGGAATAAAATAGGTGTTTGAAAATATAAGTGTTTTTTGCAATTTTAAAGCACAAATAACGTTTTAACCGGCATTTTTGCAGTTCAGATAGGATTTTACCCGATTTTAGCCCTAAAACCTGTTTTTGAGCCCGAAAAGGTCGCTGAAACCAACTTTTGGACACCAAAAAAGGTCCCTGAAACCCCCTTTGGACATAGTGCTGAAACCCTATTTGGGACCTGAAACCCCAGCCGAAAACCCGGCTACATATACAGTACGCTGAGTAACAGTTCGGACACGACACCTGCTCATCAATCGAATTTTTGCATTCGCTGACAGCGTCTGCCAACTGTTTGAGTCTGGCTGCTAGCTGACGCACTTTTTCATTCCACTGCTGCAGCTCGCGTAAAACCTTCTCGTCTTTCTTGAACACATGCAATGTTTCATACGAAGACATTGTGGTCGAAATATATTCAGTTTTGGATTAATTACCAATACTGGCAAGCTGTTTTTTACTAGATTGGAGCGCGTGCATTACTTACTACCGTCTGAAGCAAAGGATCGCTCTCGCTTGCTTTGCTACCTTGTCGTCCGTAACGTTTGTGTTCTTCTGAAATGATTTTGTTTCGAGGTACATTGTGAGATTTTGGACATTCAACGAAAGATTTACGAGCGAGCTGCTGCCATCTTTTCTTCAGTTTGTCCATTCGGTCGGCTTCCATCTGTGCATGGTCGGCTATAATTTTATCAAACTCGTCTGAAAGTCTTCTCAAAGTATCTAAAAAGTCAAAATTCAAATTTAGAAAAAGTAGACTCAAACACTAAGCTCGGTTTTGAATGGGGTTACTGTTGATTCGGTATACCGTACCGATACCGAAAAATGGGTATTTTTTGGATACCTATCCAATAAATACCTACCGATTCTCGGGTTGTTACCGATACCGAGGATACCGATTGTTTTTGCAATACCTGGGTATTTCGGATTCGGTATTTTCATAGATCTTTTGCACCTTAAAAATGGCTGTCGAAACAATATACTGACTAAAATTCCAACTTTTTCGGAACTTCTCCTCCTAAATATTGCCTCGTTTTTCGTTTCAGAGTTGACTTTTTCAGTTGATGGGTGCTATGGATTTTGACTTATACCCTCTGATAACAAGGTGTACATGCCACATGTACGATGTACTGTATGCTCTCGGTATCTTTGTGAACTACTTTTATGAATATTATCTTAGCATTGTTGCTGCTATCCTACATAGTTCAGTAGCTTAGAACGCATGGTGAATCGCTATTCTAACATCGAATGACTCGACATACAGTATACATACTTGATCATGGCAAGGCAAGGAATCATGTTAACGAATATAATCGCAGCTAATGTAGCGCCACTGTTGAAAATATAAACTAAAAAATATAACATCAGTTTTCCCTTAATTCTCTGATTTAGTCGGGCGGGACTACAGCACTTTTTTTTCATAATTTTGGAATTTCAAACGTTAAAACTTAGAATAACAAAAACTGTCGATTTTAGTCAATGAAGCAAATTTTTGAAAAATACCGAATAAATACCCACAATACCGAATATTTTTTGTCGATACCTACTGATTTTTAAAGTACCTACCGTAACTTACCGTGAATTGTGATGCCAGAACAACAGTAGAATGGGCTAGTGCCATATGGAGTTGAGCTTTCTTTAATCTGCTTTCTCAGACCTGAAATACGTAGGAGTGGAAATAAAACAGAGTGCGTGGGTAGGTAGGGTAATAAAAATAAAACTACGTCCCAACTCGTCTTGAGTGGTGTGCTTTTGACTTTGCATTTTTAGAAATAATTCTTCCAAATCTTTGTGCAGCTCTGAAAGAGTCTTTTGCTCATCATGCTCAATTACATATATCTACCACAGTTACCATCAATCTCGGTGCTTTTCGCAATCTCATTCACTTTCTGTTGGGCCGATTGCACGTTCGAATAGAAACTTTTTATCAGTTCCTCTATTCTGTTAGCCTGCAGAATGAATGTTGGAGCTGATTGTCACTGCGACTTAAAGCTTACTGTGGATTGAAGATGCCTGCGTTCCAATTCAGCAGCCTCACTTCTACCACTGTTCGATTGATTTTGGTCTTCTTTTTCTTCCTAAAACAACGTAAAAGTTCAACCAAGCAGTCGTGGTCAAGAATATGTAGATAGGTAGAATATTTACCTTTTTCTTTTGTAATTTATCTGTTAAATCTTTTGCAGGCATTGCTACTAACGCAGCACTGAATACACAGCACAGGATTTCTACTGAATGACTTATAAGCGCTACTTTGCATACGAATCGCTACGTCATTTCAGTCACTGTCTGCTTCGATGAGAATCAAGGAGGCGGCGTCATAACTTTTACCAATTTCTTCTCTAGTACAGTAGAAACAAAACAGATCAAAGAATCTGTCATAACTTTTACAAATTCTTTAGTAGAATACAAAAAACAGATCAATCTCTCAAAGACCAGTCATGTATGCTATCCGCAGCGTGCCAGGTAGTTTCACTCTTCCTGGTATGAGCTCTGTGATTGTGTATAAACGTTCTACGCGGGTTTTTGTGGCAATATTTCCTGGTATCACAGCAGCAGTGGGTAATATTGGCCGACCGATCCGGCCTTGTATAATGAAAGCAATGTTTCAGCTTCTTCTTGGGGTCGTGCGTCACGTGATGAGTGAGCGTCACGCACGAGCGCTTCGATTTGCATCCATAGTGAGTTAGATCGCCTGAGGGCATTTGCTTGGTGTACCGGTAGCAGGCGTCGTCCCAGCAGGGCCCCTTTTTGTGTCGCTCTAATGTACCGTTGGGATGCAACCACTGGCGGACGCACCAGATACCAAAACTGAACACAAAAGTGCTGAGAAAAACAGCCAGAAACAGGCAGAATCGCATTTTTAAAGAGACGATGTAGTGAACGAACTATGAAGTGAATTGAACGTTAGACACAGTGGTGGCGCAGACGAAACCGGGTTTTCATGTGACATCATTAATTTTTTCAACGTCGTACATACGATCAGCTCGCGGTCTGTCTGGTTTGTGAAAAACGTAGTTGCCCCAAGCTCTCTGTAATAAATTGCTTCGACATAAACTCCATTAAGCATTATTACGTCATCAGTATTTCATGCAAATAGCGGCTGTAGTCATGGTTGCAAATTGACCGGCAGAAACTTGATTTTTGGTGATGCGCTTTGTCAGAAATGGTGGTTACGCTGCTGCACTATGTTGCTTCCACAATTATTAGTGTGGTCGCTGTGCAAGCTAAAAACGACCGAGGTCTAGGTAAAGAATTTACAGTATTAGCAGATCTATTGGTGATTCCAAACTTTCATTCAGGCATTCTAAAACGATCCACTACGACTACTACTATTGTTCCTACTACTGAAATTACAGTCGTCTCTAAAAATGCCACAAGTGCCGGTACTGATTTAACTACAGGCACACTAAAACTAACCACTACCACCTCTACTTATCCTCTCGCAGACGAAAATAGAACTGTTTACAATGACGAAAGCACTACACATGGTTTCACAGAAAATGTGACAAGTACCGGTACTGATTTGACAGCTGCTACAGTTTTTGTAGAAAGTGCCTCTGAAACTGCGACAGAAGTTTCTGCAAGTGTCACGTACTTAGATGAAAATGGCTCTACTACGATTTCTGATAGTACCGTAACTGAAACTACAAATGATAACGGATTCTCGAGTCTGACTTCTACAGTTGAAGATTGGTCTTATGACGTCACCCAGACGTCAGAACACTCCAGTGCTTTGTCAACGGTTACGAATGACATCGCACTGACAGAAGAAGCTGCTACTAAAATTGGTGATACAAATCCAAGCACCAGAGAAACTGTATTCAGAGAAACAACAACGGTTTATAGCAGCCTTGAAACGCAGTCTGCTGACAGTACAGGAATAGTTAGCCACACTGAACCAACGACCACCTTTGGAGAGCTTTCAACGTCAACAGTAAAAACTGTCACGATATGGACAGATCCGAGTGAGGCAATGACTACGCCCGGTACTACAGAGAGAGAAAGTTCTGGATTGACCCAGAGCACAGATGTACAGTTGTCGGCAAGCACAACTCAGTATGTAACGGCAGAAACGGAAGGCACTGGAACCACAACTGGAAGTGGCAGAGCTCTTGAAGAAGCGAAGAGCACACATACACTGGGAACCACATCCCTCTCAGACATGGTCACTGCTACAAGTGCAGAAGTTACTGTAGCTGGAATTGGTACTCAGCCTGTAACTTCTGTAGATGGAGTAACAACAGCTGCAGAAGGGTTAACAACCTACAAATCAGTTACTACTGGAGCACAATCGAAAGAGGCGAGTAGCACTGCAAGCATGACAGAAACTACTGTGAAAGCTGGTATAGTTACCGCTGAAACTCCTGTCACTGAGGCAAATTCGGAAACAGCAAGTACTACTACTGAGTGGATGGAAGACACCACTGAAGGCAAAGCCGTTACTACAGATGCAGCTGCAGATTCAGTCACAACAACATCACGTTCATCTGACTTGGCTGCAGAAACTGACTCTTCTGAGGAACTTGATGCAACAACTGTCTCATTTTACAGTCCAATTAGTGCGTGGCAGAATGCAGAAAAGACAACAACCGACTTGTTCGGTAGTGCTAAAACACATCCGCCCACTGAATCCACCTCACAAACAGGGACCGTTACTAAATCACCAACTGTTTTCTATTTAGAAGACACCAGAGAAAACATTGAATCAACGATCAGCTCTACACAGACAACTACTTCGGTAAGATTAGGAGAAGAGACAACAACTGGTTGGAACACTGGAAGCAAGACCGATACCGCAACTGCAGTTCAGGCAGAAACTGAAGAGACAACTTTGAATGCAGTTCTGACTACTGGAACCGTAGGCAGTTGGCCGTGGACACAATTTACTACCACAACTGTACCAGACAGTTTACTCAGCTCAGCTTGGCTACTAACAACAGCAGATCCAGCCAGCACAGAAACGACAGATAGCACAATGGCAGTTCAGACAGAACTTCAACAGTCAACTTCAGATGTAGCTGAAACTGTGACAACGGCAGAAAACTCACTCGTAACAGATTTTATGACTGCATCGGAAATTTTCTTCACATCAGCTGGGTTAACAAGAACAGAAATCCTGGGGAGCACAGGAACGACAGACAGTTCAAGTTCAGATGAAGCAAAAACTGAAGAGACAACGAACGAATCAGAAGCAACTGCTAGTTCAGTTATAAGTGCTTCGGTAACGCGAACAACTTTAATCGGTCCCTCCACTGCAGGAACAACAAAGAGCTCAACTTCACTTCCAGGCCAAACTGAGGAAACAAGTGTGTCGCCACTTGAAGCAATTTCAACTGCTGCCATTCAGTCTGACCTTTTGACATTGACGACTAATCAGAGAGAAACCAGTAATGCAGTATTAACGGACGTCACATTGGCAAGTGTGTACAGTTCTTCTACAGCGAAAATTACTGCTGCAACAAACTGGCCTGCTTCAACTGGAACCGTAACTGGAACAACTGGAGCTGTTGAAAGTAAAGACACGGTTTCCTCATTCGGAATCGACACTGTGACATCACCAACTGTACAAAATGAGGAAACAAGCACAGTCTCTGGAGCGACATCACTTGGGCACAAAACTGCAACGCTCAGAATGACAACTGATGTTTCAAAGTTGACTCATAAAACACAGAGCGATTTCGCTGGAATGACAAAATCTACAATCCTCCCAGTCAGTTCTACTGCAAAAGGCGATAGCGAAGGGTCAACAACCGTACAAGAAGCAGACAGTTCAACTACTTTGCCAGCAGAAACATCAAAAGTGTTGCAAGTTTCTGAAACCACCTCTAAATCAATGTCTCATTCTTCAGAAAGTGCGAAGAGCACTATTGCGACTGCAACAAAAACGAGCAGTCAGGCCAAGGCTTCAACTGATACTGTTTCATCAGAAATGTTGTCCTCTGGATCAGCAGAGCTCACTACCTCAACAACTGCTTCTTCCTTTATTACAAATACTGGCTCAACTTTGATCAAATCTCAGTCTGATAGCTCGATCCCACCTGTAACAACATCAGTAAGTAGCACTAAATTGTCTGATTATTCGTCCACAGTGACTAATAGAGCTCAAACTGAACCACAATCACAATCCAGTGTCAGTGACGGATCCGAGAGCCAGACAGTGTCTACTGCACTATCAACCAGCAATTCGGAGGCTGCAGGCCTGACTGAAAATTCAGTGGCCACAATTAGCTCCACCAAAGTATTTGGTGTTACAGTTGACACTGTTAAAGCGACAACCAATTCTTTTGTGCCAAGTAACACTGTGGCGAAAGGCACATCAAGCAGCATCAAGTTAACTGATTCAACTTCTGCAACCATAGCGGGGACTCAGTCAACCTCGACTAACGCGATCACTTCTCAATCAAACGTTGTTAATCCTGTGTGGGCAACTAGTGCCACCAAAACATCGCCAACAATTGTATCTGGAGCCACTGGTTACCAAACAGGGTCAGAAGGCTCAAACCCATCTGAAACGACAATCAGCAGTGTCAAAGTGTCTGCAGTGACTGTCAGAGACTCCTCCACAAGTGGTGCAGCACAATCTTTGACAGGGTCTGTTGTACAGTCTGTCAGCTCTACTCTTTCGACATCAGCTGACAAGGTTCTTTTGGTGTCAACTGACAAGATCCTTTCGACATCATCTGGCAAGATCCTTTCAACATCATCTGACAAGTCCCCTTCGACATCATCTGACAAGTCCCTTTCAACATCATCTGACAAGTCCCTTTCGACATCAGCTGACAAGTCCCTTTCAACATCATCTGACAAGTCCCTTTCGACATCATCTGACAAGTCCCTTTCAACATCATCTGACAAGTCCCTTTCAACATCATCTGACAAGTCCCTTTCAACATCATCTGACAAGTCCCTTTCGACATCAGCTGACAAGTCCCTTTCAACATCATCTGACAAGTCCCTTTCAATATCATCTGAAAAGTCCCTTTCAACATCATCTGACAAGTCCCTTTCAACATCATCTGACAAGTCCCTTTCGACATCAGCTGACAAGTCCCTTTCAACATCATCTGACAAGTCCCTTTCGACATCATCTGACAAGTCCCTTTCAACATCATCTGACAAGTCCCTTTCGACATCATCTGACAAGTCCCTTTCAACATCATCTGACAAGTCCCTTTCGACATCAGCTGACAAGTCCCTTTCAACATCATCTGACAAGTCCCTTTCGACATCATCTGACAAGTCCCTTTCAACATCATCTGACAAGTCCCTTTCGACATCATCTGACAAGTCCCTTTCAACATCATCTGACAAGTCCCTTTCGACATCAGCTGACAAGTCCCTTTCAACATCATCTGACAAGTCCCTTTTGACACCATCTGGCAAGTCCCTTTCAATATCATCTGAAAAGTCCCTTTCAACATCATCTGACAAGTCCCTTTCAACATCATCTGACAAGTCCCTTTCGACATCATCTGGCAAGGTTCTCATGACATCATCTGACAACTCCCTTTCGACCACTTCTGGCAAAACCCGTTCCACATCATCCAACAAGATCCTTTCAACATCATCTGACAAGTCCCTTTCGACAACTTTTGGCAAGATGGTTTCTCAGACAGGAAACTGGAGTCTTAGTACAGCTTCATCCACACTCGGAACCAATAGCGATGCAATGATAGTGACTGGATCCACTACAACTGCAAAGAAACCATTGTCAACATCTATCGTGAAAAGCAGCAGCAGTTCGAAAGCAGACTCAACTATCACTACAACTACAACAGCTCTGTCTGACACAGCACTGACTCCCGTTGACTCCTCATCAAACACGCCTGACTCATCGGCTGCCAAATCAGCAACAACAACGAGAGTGGCTGACATGACTCAGAGTGCTACAGCTTACTCTAAACAGAGTGCAAAACCAAGTCAACAAGGGAGCGCAACAGAATACAAAAGGATTGGTAACAGCTGCGATGCACGGTTTGACAGTCAGATACAGACAGCTGCTAAAGGCAGAGTTTGTGCTCAAACAGTCACTCAATACTTAAGGAAGCACCTGTGCAAGCAGTACTTTTTCATGGACCAAAAGCAAAACAGCATGCTGAAGGCAGCTCAACAATGTGAAAGCTTGGCTGCTAAGTTGGCTACTGTCAAGACGATCGAGCAACATTATGCACTAATTGGCTGTTTCAAAGTAACCTTACCTTTGCCAACTACGTACATGTGAACAAAAGTAATAATTGCAGCGAATCTGGACGAAACGGAACTATATTGCTCTAAAATCGCCAAAGTGGAACAACAAGTATGGGTACAGATGGTTGGCGAACAGCACAGATGAGCAGGGTGTAGTACCGATCACTGCAGAACTGAAACACGAACAGTATTTCATTTTGCCAACGGATGAAGCTAAGCAGTGTGCCAGTTACAACTTGGAAGGTAAAATTGAAGAGGACTATTGCACTGGGACAGATAACGACTTCATCTGTGAAAGAGGTACTAGGGTTACTTTGCATTTGAGTATTATGTCCAATGAATGAACTTTAGTTTGCGTGTGCAACAGCACCACTACGACTGCTACCTGGCAAAGAAATACAGAAACAACAACGACAAAGCTTTCTGATGCTCCAACGCTCAGTTATGGATCAGCGGTGGCATCCGGCACTCTTGGCTCTTCTGCATTCAGCCCTAGTGGTACAGGTTTAATCATGATACGGTTTAGGATAACTATTTTTTACCTTTCAGTTTCAACTGCCGAGCTCACGACATCTCATGTAAGTTCAGTGCATACAAAAAAGAGAATATAAGGTTATTCTGCTGCAGAGCACTAAATTTGCATCACCAACTTCAAACAGTGCTGCAAAGTTCAATGGGTCTTATTATCAATGTTGGGCTGACAAGGCACGAATTGCGAAAGCATGGTTGGAAGCCCACAGTCTCGATGCTACATGTTCTTGCTACGGGATGAGAATGAAGTTACAAGGAAAGACCACTTGCGACTGTGAGTTTTTATCATAATACGTATTCGGTTACCCTCCACTCTTATACCACATCCGTTGTTTCAGACGGCAACATAATGCAACTCAGGATTCGCATTTCATTCATCTGCCAATATATATTGGAGTTCGATGAGTACCTGAAGAATTCCTCTAGTCTGATGTATGACGATTTGTCATCCATTTTGGTTTATGGAGTAAGTGTGAACTAAATAGCTTTGCATGCACTGTGAGGAGCTTGACATGTTGTAGTTGTACACACTGCAAAACAATCCAGCTTACAATATGTCCACTTCAACCCTCAGGTTTTGTGTGCCTCCTAGAGCCATGACAGCAGGCTCAGCAGTGACAGACGTTTTGGTAGAAGTGAATCAGGATTACACACCTGAACAAGCAGGCCAAGCCTTAACTGATGCATTGGCTGCAAATAGCGGCCTGGTGGGTGCCAGTGGAATCACAGCTCATGAGACGCAAAGCAAACATTTGACAGCTTGTGAAAGCTAGCCATACCTAATGTGTTTAGATGTGGATGAGTGTGCATCTGCAGACTTGAACGAGTGTCACAAGAATGCAGACTGCATTGACACCTATGGGTCATTTTCTTGTCGCTGCAAAAACGGATACATTGACAGCAGTGGCAAAAATGATCGCAAAGGAACTTTGTGTGTTGGTAAGATGGATCGAGCTAACACTTGCCTGTTGTTTAGATTAGGTATTATTTTAGAAGAAAAAGAACAGTGTGATGGAATCTGGATCTTTGGTTGGTGTTGTCCATGGTGGTTGTTTCTGTTGCTGCTTCTGCTTTTGCTGCTGCTCCTTCTGCTCTGCTGCTTGCTATGGCTCTGTTGCTACTGCTGCTCGGCCAGAAAGAAGTTTGGTTTACCAGCTTTGTCAACAGGAAAAAATTTTCAATTAACGTAAACTATAGAAAGAAGCGGGCAAACAAAGTGGCTGATATTGAAGCTCAGACACAAACAGCCGAGTATGATGTGCATGACAGATCTACTGTAATCACTCCCGTCAGCAATGGTATTCCATTCCATCCTCTGTTTAGTGTTTTATGAACATACTAGTTTCAGTGACCGAAATCATGCCCCCAATTGTGATCGAACCACAAACACAGAATTATCCCGGTGGTCAGTCAAATGTTGTATAAATAATATTGTAGCATATTTGTGTGTCTGTAGACGAGGCGATGGAATCAGACCAGGAAGAAGCCCAATATTTGTTTGTAGAGAATGAGGAGGATGCGGTTTCACTGAGAAATGTTGCACCACCTGTCATAGTGGCTGCCCCTCATTCAGTAGGTGCGTTGCGATATCTCATTCACCGTTTACACCGTTTATATATTTCAACATGTTCAGACAGTTTGAGAGGAGTGAGACAGGTGGTTCCCCATAGAAAGATGCAGTATGCAGGTACTTACTGTTACCATGTTTACAAAATAAATGAGATTCTTCAATTTGTTCTTGGTCTTTAGCAGCAGTGGAGCACAGAGACACAGCTCAGCAAATCCATTCTGGTATGAAATATAGGAATGAATACATAAGTGTTTTGCGTCCTTTCTTCTATAGCTGGCAGAGCATATCGACGAAAACTCAGACCTAAAACGGCCAGGCTGAGTAGGATCAAGTCTAGAACGGTTACTAAGCGCAGAATCAGGAAACGATCTACACGTACTGCAGGTGGTAGCAAAACTGAGTGCAGCCATGTATCTATAGATTGTTTTGTTGCAGGATTAGTCAAACAACAGTCAAGAAAAGCAAGAAAGAGAACCAGAAGTATTTAAAAAATAAAATGATGATCAATTTACCTACAGTAACTAGACTTTAGGTCAGCCAGCAAGAAAACGAAGATCGGCAAGCGATCAGCCAATTCAGCACCGGAAAAGCAAACAAAACGCAGAACCTCCTATAGGTAAGATTTTGACATAGTTCCCTTCTTCCCTTGTACTTCCCAAACTATTTCTTAGGTTCACAGACTGGCCACAAGAGAAAAAACCAGTCCAGAAAAAGAAAGTCTCGCTCAGGTACACCCTGGACGAAATCACTATTCTTGCCCTAAAAATAAAGTTTTAGCGAGCGCTTCTGTCCTGTCAAAAAGTGCAAATTCAAATACAAAATCTAGTACAGAAAAGCGGAAGTCAGTTAAAAAAGAGAGCAGAAGAATAAAAAAGCCGAGATCAGTGAAAGGAGATGGCGGGAAAGTTGTGTGTCCGAAAGGAAAGAAAGGGAAGCGCCCGCCTCCTCCTGATTGGAAGCACTGGAAGAAGACTCCCAAAGCGTTTGACAAAAACGAAAGACTCTTCACCAATTCCCGATAGGCTTTGCTTCATGTACAGAGTTGATTCTTTGCTATAGTCGTAAATTTTCCATGCGTACAGTTTGTAATCATTTACATGTATGGCAACATCAATTTCAATTGCGGCGCTGTTACATGTATGGCAACATCAATTTCAATTGCTAAATTGCGCAACATAAAAAATTACTATCTATGCTGAGAAAGAAAGTGATGTTGAGCAAGATTTTGAGAAGTAATAGGATGTTAAAGAGTAGGGATGGCCAAAGCACGTCCGCGCGGCGCGGAATAGAAAATACAAAATCACAGCCAAAAAGTGGTCCAAAACGGTTTTTGGAACTTCAAGCGCAAATGCTTTTTTGTGTTCCGTTATTGATAGGTGGGTGTGATGTATTTATATGAAACAGAGTGTGAGCTATCGAATAAGATGCATTTTGAATCGTAATTCGGTCGTTAAAGGGCATTTTCCTCTCGAAAACTGAATTCGTCGTTTTTCAATGGCCATTTTCTGCTGTGATCTTGTATTCGTTTTTAAACTGTTACATGGCCTGATCGACATGCCATATCAGCAATTTTTCCCGCTCTCTCCATCTACTACCACTCGCAGCCATTCATTACAACTTTCTGTACCTACTGCTCGGTCTAATGTCAGACATAATGTTTTTGCTGGCAGGGTTGTTCCGATTTGGAACAGCCTGCCAGATGAAATCGTTCACTCTCAGTCTTTAAAAGCTTTTCAACAGGCAGTCAGTTGCATCGACCTTTCGCGTTTTACTAAGGGACCGTGTCAGAATTAGGTGCTCGTTTCAGACCTCGGATCAGAGGTTAAGACCTCTGATCAGGGGTCTTAACCTCTGATCAGAGGCTCTGATTTGAACCTCGGAAACGAGGTGCACGCAGCCCTGATTTCAGTTACAGAGCTCGTTTCAGAGCCTCGTTTCAGAGGTGCCCCTGAAACGGGGTCTGGGCAGTCTCTCTTTATTATGCCACGGCTTTGTAATGGAGAACAAGAGAACTCCTGTTGGCGGCAACCTTTATAGGATTAGGATCCACTTGTGTCTGGCGCGCGCATACACATAGAGGCCCAGGCCGGTCAGTGTTTAGAGACAAGTGTACGTAATTATTTGAGGTAGCCGGCCGGTCGCCGGCCGGTCAGTGTTGCTTGATCGGTGACACAAATTGGAATTTCGAAGGGGCAGTTCCTGTTCGCTCCAAAAGACTACCGACATCAGAACTGGCCGACTCCATAGAAAACGCAAGAAACTCCACTCTATAGCACTGAGTGAGTGAGGCAGAGGCTAGATTAATTGCGGGCGTAGTCATTAACAACAACTAATTGCAATCTCAAAGCCGGCCAACAGCAGAGTATTTGTTTACGGCGCGCTACAGAACACCTGTGTCAGATGTCAGATTACCAGCAGACCTGCTCTCGGCTGCCCTACTTAACGAAAACAGAGGCCCACATGTGAGCCCTGATTTCAGAGTCAGGCACCTCTGATCAGACCTCGTTTCCGAGGTCGGGCCAAAATCAGACCTCTGATTTGGTCCAAAAACGAGCCTCGTTTCCGAGCTCTGATTTCAAATCAGAGCTCTGAAACGGGCACCTAATTCTGACACGGTCCCTAACAGATAGGGTTGAGTTCTAAAATAGCCAATTGGGTTAATTCAATCCATCTTCCTTGCACGTGCTAATTTGTTTCTTGATTTTGTGTCGTGTTCGTGTACTTTTCTGTAGTGTGCCTGGGAAGTAAAATTTCAATTTCATCTATACGCGGAGGGAGTCTATCGGAAGCCCTGTTCGTTTTTAAAAATCAAATTCAGTTTTCGACATGAATTTATTGATTATGAGTAGATATGGTAACTGACGCGACGACGATGCCGTCTGGTGAACTATGCATGAAGAGTTCCCCTCCCTCTTGGTAGCTACTAGGGGGGTTTGGGGGTTAGCCCCTGCTGAAAAGGCCAAACCCCCCTCACCCCAACCCCCGAGACAGAAAAAGGGACCCCCCGATAAAAAATACAAGTACTAGTAGTGGCTCCAGTATTAACAAGCTGGCTCAGAAATCACTAATTTTTAGCCTAAAATTCACTGGAAACCGAATTTGGCGTTTCAACTGCTGATATTTGCTCGCTCCACAAAGCATGCCGCGTTGGAGAAGAAGATCTACGATGTCAGAAGCTGTCTGAGAAACCAACTATGCTGGTAGCCCAATGGCATATGGCGCACCGGCGGCCGTCGGGAGCTGTATTATTTTTTGTTACAGTCTGCATACAGTATTGACTTGACCTGGCGTAGAAACTGGTGTATTGTTAATAATTAATTTACTAATGCTACTTGTAAAGTTGCTGTGTTCCTGCATTGTATCTGCTCCGCAGGCTGCTTGCTTTATTCAAATTGTTTTATCTTAGTGCATTGTTCTTAGCACACATGCTGCAGCTTTAGCTTACCATGCTCTTGCTGCGACTGACTATCACTGAAAATAGATATGAATAAAGTCACAACACAAAATATTATGATTTCACATACAGCCACAATAGAAATACGTCACATGAATGAACGCACAAATAGTAGTCATAAGAATGAAACAGAAGGTCAGTTAATGTTCGTTCATGCTTTCGACTCAACCTTGACCAACCGAGGACTATTACTGGTTCTGCGAATCGAACCAGTGCCACCATGCGTCTTGGATTTCTGACTGACCAGCGGCCCAACCTCATTGCCACCGCACACCATTGCCTTCACTTTGCCGGCCACCGTTCTGCAAGATCGCAAGAACTGTTGGAAAGACGACAAACGCTACTAACTTGTTCATGGTCAGATAAACTGTAGGATTGACGATTCCGTTCAAAATCCACAGCGTGTTGCCCACTGCAAAGGCATATCTGAAGCCAAATTTGAATGCCAGCAGTGGGGCGTACTGCCAATACTGGTCCAGCAACAGGGTGTACATGCAGATGATGCACGCTTGCTTCAGAATCGATCGTTCTCGCTTTTCTCTCTGAGTGGCACCCTGCTCACTCATTTGTGAACGCTGCAAATTGAACCTGACTCGAGCTCTCTGATATGCAAATTTGTGCACACCTTGACCACAATCCAAACAACAATAATAATATAGTAGAGAAAGGCCAGATTCAGCAGAATCAGGTTGTTCCACCAGCCAAAGTGTTTAGCCCTGTCGGCCCAAGGTGTGTAGGGATCGAAGTAGTAAGCGAAAACCGGCGCTATATAGATGAAGCTCAGCCAGGGAGTCATGTTTGCGACGAACCAGAGAAAGGCGTACAGATAGCACAGCCCAATCCAAATCTGAAAAGCTTGTGAGCTGAGGTGTGCTGTCAGGTCAGCACTCATGACTGACTGACCTTAGTCATTTTGTTACTGAAAAACAAATCTTTGTAGTAGTCAGTGCCTGTGCCTGTGCAGATGGTGATGCAGCGGTTCAGAGCTATCAGATGCGTGAGAGCTATGCAGAAAAACCAACCAAATCCATCCGCCACTGCACCTATGATTTTGTTTAGTCTGCAAGCCAACAGAAATGTATATTCTGTCTGTGCCCGATTTCATTGGAGAGAAAGTAAACGTTTTGAGCAATTTTTTGGTTAAACACTCGATTATTGTCAATTTTGCGTAGTAAACAGGCCCCTCTGAAGTTTTAGCTTAGCAGTCCTCTCCCTGTTAGGTGGATAATCTGCTACAAGTGAGTGAAGCCAAGGTACCCGTAGGGCAAGAAAGTGTAGCTCCATCCAGTGGCAGTCCACAGGCCGGCCAAAAAATTTGCTACACAGTTGCACAAGTCCGCGATGCCCAAATGGAACATCATCTATAATTCATAGAAGACTTTGCAGAAAATACCTAGTTAAACTCACTTTAAAGCAAGCATGGCTTTTGAGCTCGCCATCTTTTTTGATTACCCACAGACAGGGCGAGTACATGCAGATGATGATTACTGTAATTGCCATATACCCACAGCCAATCACTATGTCATCAGTAGTGTCGTTGAACGCTGCAGTGTTGTTTGAGCTGTTCATCTTATTTTTACAAGCCGGTCTATGGGCAACTACTACAAATAAACTGCAATGCAAATGCAATGATTTGGTCAGGTGTGGAATTTTGCAAGGCTTCAAGAGATCTAATAATTCGAGATTAGTAAAGACCGAGATGGGTTGCCTGGAAGCTAATTATTTTAATATTGCCCTTGTTTATACGTGCCGCACCACGAGACGTACCTACAGTTACTGTGGATCAGGTATACCTGTACCTGTACCTGATTATCAGGTAGATTTGCAATACCCACCTGATACCTACCTGATACCTGATCGGGTACTTTCGAACTGTACCTACCTGATTTTGGGTATTTTTGGTCTGAAACAGGTACAGGTATCAGGTACTTTTTCTTTTAAGACGCAATTTCTGAGAGGATTCAGGATTGCTCCCCAAATTGGTCTGGGTCACATCACCGATTTTGCTCATTTTTACATATATATAAGTGTGTGTCAAAAAACTGCGAAGCCCAAAGTATGAGCTCCGGTGGACCCCCCAGAGCGCCAGGGCCCCCTCCAAAGTAGGGGTGGTCGAGCCAAAAATCCAAAATTCAGGTGTCCACTTCAGACCAGCGTTATTCACTCAAAATTTGTGCTAGGTTGACATTCAATACACCAACAGATCCGCAATGACATGCAGATTTAAAAAATGGTATCAAAATGCGCTTTAATCTCTCCGTACCGCTGGTTTTTACCAAAAATGCGGTCGAACGCCAATTTTTTTGCTTACTGACCAAGACATTGACCCTAACTTTTGCACCTTGGAATGACGGGACAGACGTAGATTTTTTATATTATTTTGCCTACTAAACCCGCAACGTGCACACAAAATTTGGAGCAAATCATCGCGTGCCAACGGGACGAAATTGATTGATTGATTGATTTTATTTCGAATCAACAGATCCAGGACATGTGTACGTTTGCACGATTTATCACATAGCCCTTTTGAGAAACCTATAGATATTCTCATTACAAAGCGCACTGCGAAAGCTACTGACACTTGCACTATTTACAGCAGAATGTCTAAGCTTATTCCACACAGATACAGTCCTACAAGCAAATGTTTGCTGGCGAGTGAGGCTACAAATAGGTATTTCGATATTGAAGTTATGCACGTTACGCAACTCCATCATATCGGTATGGCGCACAGACAAGCTAAACAAATCGTTGACATCTACATCTAGCTGATTATGATATAGTTTGTAAATAAGCATCAGGTCGCTAATAATACGTCTCAATTCCAACGGTTCCAGATTGACATAGATTAATCGTTCTGCATAGCTCAATCTACCTACGCCAGGAATTCCTGCGATGAAAGGACTCTGCACTAGATAACACATAAGTGAAGCTGCAGGCGCCGACTGAAAAACAAATCAACACAAACTGCCTCTACGTCTAGTGTACATAGCTTCTCCGAAAACAGACTACATTTCAGACCTTTTGGTACAAGAATAACAATTCCACCACAGTATGCGAGCCACCACTAAATACAGCATCAGGCAGAACGTCAGTCAACTACGTTTGGTTGGACAATACAAAGCGATAGTGCGCAAAAATTCAGTCGACAGTAGAGCAGCTAACTCTTTAAGCTTGTTTACAATAGAACGCGCATTAAAAAATACAAACTTTTGCAAACTGATACCCTCACTCGCCACCTCTCCTCATTGCGTAACCCTGGAACGTGTATTGGAAGCTGGACCGACCGAGGCTTGTGCTTGCTCCAAAGCCAAGCAGGTTTCCGGTAGAGCCAAATCAACAATCACTTGACTGCCGCCGTACAAAACTGTACCGCGCCAACGGATCTTGACCTTTCGAGCTCTGGCTTGCTTTATCTGATCACGGTACTTCGACTCAGCCTGACGCATTTGAATTGGCTCTGGAAGTGTTGAAAGAAAAAAATTTTTCGATAAATTTTAACAAAAATTTATTCTCTGGGTCAATTTTTTATGCTGATGACGATTGTGACAATTGTTTTTGCGAAAAATTGCAATTTCGACAGAAGCGGCCGATTTCTGTTTAGTTCAGAAAGAAGAGATGATCTGTTCCTGTACTCGTTATGGGTGCATCAGAGCGCGTTTTGCCTCATAACCAAAGTTCATAACCTCATAATCAGAGGGGCCCGAGCTCGGTACTGTGGTGCAAGCTAATCTGCGCAACGTGCCATGGTAATGCTAATTTGCGCAACGAAAATAATCTGCTTTTTCTGTAGTTGGGATGGACGCGAGTTTTTCAGTGAATTGGAATCTACAGACCTCGGGAATTTCAAAAATGTATTCATTTTGATTCTAGGTGGAACTGTTCCAGAGATAAGCAGCGTCAAATTTGGCCGAGCATGCTAAAAATGGCCATTCTTGGCGATTTTCTGATTTCTGGGGGCAGGATTGAAATAACTCTGGAGCAACTCAACTGATTTGGCTGAAACTCACAGCTATAGTGCAAAATTTAGTTTTACATCGATTCTGATGCATAAGAACCCTGAAAGACCTTAGGCACTAAGGGTTTTCATGGTCAGAGAATCCATTACTGGCATAACTATAATCACTGGATTACTGTATTTTGATATCCCGATGTGAAAATTGTTACTTTTTGCTATTTGGGTGTTTCTGTTACAAGGAAACGATCTCGTCGGGACCTCAATGTAACCGAGCGATGATGGTTATGTCAGGAATAGATTCCCCACTCCTGAAAACCTTTATTGTCTACTCTATAGAGCGTTTCCTTAAACCAGGCATGCATAAACGTAAAATAACAATTTTCGTGTCGGGACCTCAAAATACAGTATTCCAGTGATTATAGTTATGTCAGAAATGTATTCCCTGACCATGAAAACCCTTAGTGCCTACTCTATATTGCATTTCCTTGCCATAGGAAGAATGTAAATTGACAAAAGTTATTTTCGTGCCAGAACCACATACTACAGTACCAGTATGGCTTCAGAAAGGTCTGAGATCGGTTCAAAACACTTTAAAAGCACATTGTTAACAAGAGTGGTGGGCTTAAACTACTATATACTTGCAGAAAAAGAAGAAATGACCTCATCTTGGCTAAATCGGGATTACGGTATCAGGGTCAATTTTTCAGCAATCCTACCCCCAGAAATCTGAAAATCGCCAAGAATGGTCATTTTTAGCATTTTCGGCCAAATTTGACACTGCATATCTCCGGAACCGTTCCACCTAGAATCACAATGAATACATTTTTGAAATTCCCGAGGTCTGGAGATTCAAAATTACTGAAAAACTCGCGTCCATCCCAACAACAGAAAAAGCAGATTTCTTTCGTTGCGCAAATTAGCATTACCATGGCATGTTGCGCAGATTAGCTTGCACCACAGTATCGAGCTCGGGCCCCTCTCAACTTTGGTTATGAGTCAAAAACGCGCTCTGACGCACCCATAACAAGTCAGGAACAGATCATCTCTTCTTGCTGAACTAACAGAAATCGGCGTGCTTCTGGCGAAATTGCAATTTTCACAAAAACAATGTCACAATCGTCATCAGCTAAAAATTGACCCGGAGATAATTTGTTAAAATTCATCGAAAAATTTTTTCTTCAACACTTCCAGAGCCAATTTCGTCCCGTTGGCACGCGATGATTTGCTCCAAATTTTTGTGCACGTTGCGGGTTTAGTAGGCAAATATTAAAAAATCTACGTCTGTCCCGTCATTCCAAGGTGCAAAGTTAGGGTCAATGTCTTGGTCAGTAAGCAAAAAATTGACGTTCGACCGCATTTTGGTAAAACAGCGGTCGGAGAGTTAAAGCGCATTTTAGATCCAGTTGAAATTGCTGTCATTGCGGATCTGTTGGTGTATTGATGTCAACCTGCGCAAATTTGAGTGTATACGCTGGTCTGAAGTGGACACCTGAATTTTGGATTTTCGGCTCGACCACCCCTACTTTGGAGGGTGGTCCTGGCGCTCTGGGGGGTCCACCGGAGCTCATACTTTGGGCTTCGCAGTTTTTTGACACATACTTATATATATGTAAAAATGAGCAAAATCGGTGACGTGACCCAGACCAATTTGGGGAGGCTCCCTTATCAGATCCTGAATCCTCTCAGAAATTGCATATTAAACAAGTGATATCAAAAGCTCCATTTGTTCATTAAAAAGCCTGTTGCAGAGCTAATTTTTCAAAATTTTTTCGCTCTCGTTGGAGAGTGACCCACCAGACCTGCTCAAAGAACACAAAATTGACAATTTCTGCTAATTTTGTGTTCAGATTGCCTTTGTTTAAGCGTTTTTCAAGGCTAATTTTTCCAATTTTTCTCGCCTGGGTTGGGCAGCGGCCGGTCCAGGGATCCTCGAAGCCTAACCCTTCCTTTTGCAAATGCTGGGTAAGCCGAAAACAGATTGGACTCTGGGTAAAAGTGGTTTCAGTCGCCTTTCACAGGCTGGCGAGAGTATCCCACCATAGGTGGATCTAAAAACGATTGTTTAATTTGAGAGCAGGTTTTGGCTTTGGTCAGGTTCTAACGAAGAATTCCTAAAGGGGCTTAAGTAACTGTGTTTAATCTGTCTTTCAAGCGTAATTTGGCATTTTGAGCAATGTGTCAGCTAAAGCCAAATTTTACTTCTTGACAAATCCTGATACCTATATGTCCTGTGTTGTCTGACTCTAGTAGTCAAAGTCTAGTTAATACTTTGTGATTGGCAGTCAACGGACAGGTAGTCAAAGTCAAAGTTGACTACCTTCGTTCCTATACGTAGTCAAACGAAGCCAGGTAGTCAAACCGTTTGACTTGACTCATTTTCTTTTTAAGCAGCGGCTTTCAAGCTATTTCCTTTTCGGTTCGCAACTAATTTTATAATTCGCTTCATTTTTAGCTCTTTAGAAGACAAGCAACCCTTTTCTCTAAAATTGTGAACTGATAACAGGTGTCAGTCAGCAAATCTCTGCTTGATGCAAGGCAAATTAAACAGTTTCGTCACGGTGAAAATGATGACATGCAGTACTATACCTCTCTTACATGGAGCAAAGAAGAACAAGAGAAAAATCAAGAACTACTTTGATTTTACACCAAACTAAGGTGGGTATTTGCCTATTTTTGCGCTGTCTTTCCGAAAGATGTTTTTTTTACATAAAAATTTTTGAAAATTAGACAATTCGGGTTAATTTTTGCATCTTCTTTCAAAGTAAACACTTGTGGACCCAGTCAAGTCAGACTGACATGGTGACTGAAGCTTATGCTGAAAACGCCAATTGTCTGTTCAAAAAGTAGTAGTAAACCGGTGGCCGGTGTAAACGGTGATACGATTAGTCATTTGACTCCCTGGTTTGTACTCAACGAGTGGTAGTCATAGTCTAGTAAACGGAAATTGGTTGTAACAACACTCTAATCCTATCCTTTGTGATACCTACCTGTCCATCCTGATCCGGTATTTTTAAAATACCTGTACCTGATACCTGATATTAGGTACTTTCGCAATACCTGCCCACAGTACCTACAGTGTGTGGGTTTCATACAGTATACCCTGGAACGAGGTGCATGGGGTATGCATGTAACGGAACTGTACCCCCACTAGCTAAGGGCAAGCATTAGCAATAAGCTATTGCTTGTCTTCATTGTCATAAAATCTTTATAATGTTACATCGTTTCCGTTTCGTGTATATCACACTCACTGGGATGTTATGTTGATACTCGGTAAATGTACAGCCATACTACGTATATACGTAGTAGATAGGTGAACTTTTAACCCCTTACAGAATACCTCATCTGGTGGCAGGTACTGCCTGCCTACTGATTCAGGTTTCTAAACGTGAACAAGACCTTTTGTCGCACTCTTTGAAAACCCTTGATAATTGAAAGGGTGCCCCTCCAGTAATTGAATATGTACGTCTGGGCTGTACCAAGAAAGACAAAATTCTAATAGTTCAAGTTTTTAAGTAGTCTGCTTTTGCGTTTTCTTCATCCTGCCTCTTCGTCCTAGCTGTACAGTGTAGTGGAGTTGAGTTGTTGTTTACTCGTCTAATTAATCTAAGATAGTTTTTCAGTGTTTTTAATTCGTATGAACATATTGCGCATATTTTACCATACGCGTTTGATATTTAGTCTGTATAGACATACTTCTCTTCGCACTTTCAAAACAAAAATAAGAAACAAAACGAAAGCAGCCTACTCTATATTTGCATAAACCTCAGAAAATCCGGATAGCGTGAATGACTGGAATTGTTCACAACAGCACTTTAGCTTAGCCTAATTTAAGATGAAGACACAAAAATCTGTCATGAATTGTAAATCTCGGAGCAATCTTAAGAGCAATGAAACTTAATCACGGAATGTACAGTAAACAGTGCAGTACAGTACGTGAAAATGGTTTGAACAATGGCACCGATAATTTCAGGTTTAGTCTGATAGAACAAAAAATTCAGATGAAGGACTAGTCGGATAACTCAGTCTCCTCTTGAATTCTGTTCAGTTTTGTCTGCTCGTGCTCTCTCGGCTTGTCCAGAGGGCTTCCAAAAGGCCCGATCCATGATTCTTTGTAGTACTCTGTCAGAATCCACCAAAACAAAAACCAAGCACCGCTCAAAATCACTATCATTGCTGCCGTCACCAACATCATGTGAACGGTATCCATCGCTTAATCTCTAAACCATGCCAGTCATTCTAATCGCTGTACTGTACTGCGGCTTCGAATTGAAAGACAGTCTAGGTATGCCGGGAAAAACAAAAGATTTTCCGAAGCACTCAGATGGCAGTTTACACAAGAAGATTCCAAATCACGGCCGGTTTAACTGGTTCCACACTTTACAGATTTATTCAGCCGAACGGCACTGCAAAACATGACACTTACCGGTGATATATAAATTTGGATTCAACCGGCAGCCTGCTACGTGTAGCCTGTCCGCACAAAAATAGGCTTTTTGGTCGCTCCCACACCGATTGATAAATGCCGAAAGTTCAGTGTGACTCATTCTGTCTGGCCGGCTATCACAGGATCTTCCAACACAGCTAGGAGAACAAGCCAACTATTGATTCGGAGTGCCACTATTCACTTGAACTAACAAAATACACGGACAAGGTCCAAATATATATAACTCAGTGAACTAGGAAATTAACCTTAATCAAAAACCGCACGCATTTAGCGCTTTTGCGCAACAAAAACCAGCTGGTTGTGTGACTTTCTGAATTACATGGGTTTAATTAATTACTATCTCCACCTACAATACATCATTGCCAAAGCACTGCTTTGTACTACTAGGTTAAATCGGTAGTACAAAAAACAAATATCATCCTTTGCATATACATAGTAGAAAAACCTGACACGATAAAGAGCAGTGAACATCTTTGTAACTAGACTTTCAGTAAATATTATTTGACTGTCAACAACAACACACGTACATGTCCTATGAAAAATGTCACGAAGAAGTGGTCTGTCTATCGCCGGGTTTGTGCGCGGACTTATGCTCTGACCAGTGGTTGAGCAGACAAATCCTAGAGCAATAATGGCACATCGACTTGAAAGCTCTATGTAGTTTGAGCTTCTTGCATGTACGACACACCTGCAAGAAAATTTATGGGCACTTGGTGTTTTGAATGAACCATACCTTAAAATCAGCCACTCTTTTGCCGTGTTTGTCCCTGCGTTTTTTCTTCTCCACACGTCCACAATAGGCACACTCTCTATACTGCTTCATGACAGCACTGCTAACCCGTTTCTCAAAGCTGTAGACTCCTTTAGCGCTGGCAAAATTGTAGAAACAGTTGTTTCCAAAGAGACAGATGGAAGACGGACTAAACGAACCGCTAGGCACTGGCAACTTGTCGAAATCAAACCACGTCGAAACGTTCATAGAGCCAAAGCTGCTGAAGTGCAGAATGTTTCTCTTGACTAGGGCACTGAAGTTCTTGACGCATGACAATGTGGTGCTACCGAACAAACAAAACACAGTGAACTTATAGCTGTAACCCAAACACGCAGCCACCTGGCCAAAGAACTGTGTGACTGCACGAAGGTGCACCTCCAGCTCTGGCTCATAGTTCATTTCCAGCAAATAGAATAGAGCAGTCTTGTTGAAGACCAACTGCACCACCATTTCGTTGGCACTCTTACACATGTCCGAACACAGCAGGACTGGGGGACCGTTTGTGTCGTTCAGAATTGCAGTATTGGGCAGCAGATTGAGAGAGATGGCGCCAGAGTGAGCGTTTAGGTGCAAATGCGCCAGGTGGAGTGTGTCTTGCTCTGGGAAGCAGTCATCAGGAGAGGCCACCTTCAGCCAGATCAACAAGTGTCCCCGGCTGGTCAGAAATAGATTGCTGGAGGGTGCACAGTCAGGAAGAGTGATTGTTGTATCGCATCGGTAGACCCGTTTCGTGCCTGGGTCCAGCACCATAAACTTGGTCTGTTCAAAGTGAAATGAGCTCTGAAACCTCCACTGCAATAATGTAAAGGCAAAAACGCTACGGTACCTGATAAACGGAGATCTGCTGCTTGTGCACAGTAACGATGTAGAGTAACCGGTCGACCTCATCGATAGCCAAATAAGGAAAGCAACCGTCTTTACATTTATAGACCAGCCGCATCGAGCCCAGTGGAAGACTGGGTTGCACCAACCTCAACACATGAACCGGCTCTTTCTCTATGCTAAACTTCTTCCGTAGAGCCAAGTACTGTCCGATCGCAGCTGACCATTTGTCTCCTCTCCTCACGCTTCTCACAACTTCGTACTCTTCCTCTACTTTGCCATTCTTGCCTGACGGCTGCCGACTAGTAACCAACTTCTCGTCTACTTGGCTCATCGACATATGTAGTACTTCTATGGACAAGAAGACAGAACCGAGCGCAAAAACAACAACTACACAGAACGGAAGTCCACATTTTATGCAAATTTTTGTCAAAGTAGGACAACAGCGCCCAATGACCGACCAACCCAGATTTTATGCCCTAGTTTGAGACCTAAGCTTATGCGAATAGTTTGAGTAAAGTTCGAAAAGGAGGAGGACATTTGGCCTACACTGCACGATTTGGCCCATACTGAGGCAGAGGTTGCAACGTTTAACTCAACAGATACTGACGGCATATTATAATTTAGCACTTGACATGAAACATTGGCGTTTTAGCTCAGTATAGACATTAACAGTTAGGTGGCATCTGCTGTCTAGAAAGAACTGTCCTTTCCAGGTATTACATGTGTGTATGCAGTTGGTGGAAATGGGGACAAGAATTCAAGGCAAACACTTAACTATTCGATCTGAAAACAAAGCGATGGACGGACAAGCTCATACATTTTACATGATAGAAAGTGGCTGTTCATTTGTGCTGTAAAAATCATCATGTGAGGAGTACAGGGTCTGCCAAAAAAACAACCCAGCAGATTTTTCGC
Source organism: Sabatieria punctata (assembly GCA_030248155.1). NCBI lineage: Eukaryota > Metazoa > Nematoda > Chromadorea > Araeolaimida > Comesomatidae > Sabatieria > Sabatieria punctata. The sequence continues at coordinate 34,079 of JASANB010004174.1, forward strand.
TGTAGCAACCGCAAATCTCAACCGATTTGAATGAATCCTTTTTTAGATGAAAGATAAATAAATCCTTAAAAGACAGCTGTAATTTTCATTAATTTGCTCTACTTACTTCCTGAGATATTGGCTCTCAAATTCAAAACAGTGATGTTAGCAGTGAACAAGAGGGATTTTTTATTATTCTGCGCTTCGTAATAAAACGGATTCCTGCTACTGCTAAGGGCTATTGGAGGCTTTACAGGTGACACAGAAACTCGGTTTACTTCAACACTAAAGTATCATTAGCCCCAGCCCAGCAGTAGGAATCTGCTTTATTATGAAATGCAACGGAATCGCTCACATGTTCTTCGCTAAAATCTGTTTCGACTTAGAGGGCAAATATCTCAAGAATTAAACTGTGAATCTCAATAAAAATTACACCAATCTTTGAAGAATTTATCAGTCTTTCATTCAAAAAAGGGTTCATTCAAATCGGTTGAGATTAATGGTTGCAAAAATAAAAAATCTGCTGGTTTGTTCTTTATCACTCTTGTTCACTGCCAAAATCTCTGCTTTGAATTTGAGGACAAATATCTCAGGAACTAAGCAGGCTATCTTAATACTGTAAACGTTGCATCAATCTTTCAAGAATTTATTTATCTTTCATTTAAGAAAGGACTCATTCAAATCGGTTGAGATTTGCGGTTGCTACAGCTGCTGCTGGGTCTGCTGGGTTGTTTTTTTGGGCGGACCCTGTATTTTGAAGCTGTGTTCGGTTTTGTTCAACACAGAAAAGTTTTTGTATTTGTTCTTGCGCTAAGGGCCGTTGAGAAAGTGGGGTTTAGTTGAAGAAAAGCGACTGAGCCGGCCGGTTCTGCCGATTATCAATACAGCTTTGAAGACGGGCGGCCGAAATTTTAAAACCGGCAGCACCAAACGCTTTACACTGTCCACTGCTATCAGCATCAAAGTTGACAACTAAATAGTAGTAGGCCTCTCTATCTATCTATGCTGTCCGTAGTAGAGTGCACAACGCCGGCCAAACACCATGTGTCCATATTTGGCTATTTACCTGATTTTACTGGCAAAACTGACGGCTGGAGCAAAGATTATGTTCACCACCATGCCCCAAGGCAGAAGTCACATCTTTAGTATGATGCCTTTAGCTCATAAGTAAGCTTTTTTAATTGACCCTCTTGAAGAAAAGTTTCGATATTATTATCGATGGTGAGTTACTCTAAATGTTTTTTAAAAAAAATTAAAAAGAACAAGTGGGTAGGCCACATGGCCACTGTGCGCGACGGTGTGCTCATCCACTCGGCGGGGCAAGTTTTTAAGAAACGACCTCAATAGAAATAGCAAGAAGTTTCCTACATAAATTTCTAATAATAAATTCTAATAAGCCAACAATTCTAATAAGCCGGCAGGTTTTTTTTCTAATAATATACCGTGTTTATTCTAATAAGCCAACAATTCTAATAAGCCGCGCACGGCTTATTAGAAACCAGCTTATCCTATGAAAACGCTGTCAGCCATAGTTAATACTAGTGCCAGACGACTTCATTTCATAAGGCATGAATCAAGTTTAAAATTACAATAGGACTAAAACTTGTAGAGTTACTGCACAAGTTTTGGTAAAAATAACACCCCAACCATCAGGTTTTTGCGATTTTTGATGCCCAAAATCGTGCTGAAATAAATAAGCCACGTGCCCAGCCCACTCCGAAATAAATAAGCCGCGCTTATTTGAATAAACACGGTAATCTAAACTTTAGGCTGGTGGACCAAGGTCACGAAGTAACTGTATTTTTCGAGGTTTTCCGCGAAGAATTACCTTTTGGCGGTGGAGTGAAAAGTCAGATGATTCAGTGGAAGAATATGCCGAAAGAAGTGGTAGAAATGTTTGACGAAAGTCAGCCGGAATGGGTGCACGTGCTCTGGAACAAGGACTACCCTCCTCCAGAGCTGCTAGACCCTTGGATCGCCTCCACCACCTCCCTGACCCACATTTTCAAGCACCAACCGGACGATTTCTTCAAAATCTCCAACCAAACATGGGACCTGATGTTTGTGGACCCTTTGTTTGCTCCTGCTGGAGCTACAATGGCCCTTCTAAACCAGCCCAAAACTCTCTACATCCACTACTTCACTGCTATGATAGATCCGTTGTACACTTACTACAAAGGTCTGAGTAGGTCTTTAGCTGCAGCACCCAGCACTGTGCCTGTAGCTAGACATGACACCCCATTTTGGGAGGCCAGCAACTTCTCGGACAGACTGAGGGTTTTCAGAGATTCTATTTGGTTCATGTGGCTCTACTGGAATGAAGTGCAAACCTTGGTCTCTAAGGCAGTCTCTCCTGTCCTTCCCCAATTCAGCTTCCACAAATGGTGCAGTGGGGACTCTTTGTCAGTTTACGACTATTTTGACACTCTCGACTTTCCACTTCCCACCAACAATCAGTACGTGAGCTCCAGTGCTTCCTGTAAATCTACCAAATCCTTGCCAGCTGACTTGGAAGCCTTTGTTAATGATACCAAATCAGCTGGAACAATCCTGATGGCCTTTGGAACTATCGTCAGATGGGACATAGCCGACCCCAGAGCCAGAAATGCTATGATTGAGGTGGTTTCCCAACTAAAAGAGTATCGCATTTTCTGGGCCATGCCTCACTGGATGGTTGGAGAGAAGCCAAAACTGCCCGCACATGTCAAGGTTGTGGAATGGTTACCGCAAACTGATATTTTAGCTCATCCAAAAACCAAGCTGTTTATGAGTCATGGAGGACTAAAAAGGTACATAAGCAGTCTTGTTTTGCATAAGCAAAAAAACTGAAAATTGCAGTGTCAAAGAATCGATTTGTGCAGAAATGCCGGTACTCTACATGCCCATGTTCGCTGAGCAGCAACGCAACGCATTTTTGATCAAAAGTCTCGGGTTTGCAGAGTACATAAACAAGAAAAGATTGGTTCCAAACGAAATTGTTCAAACGATCAGAAAAATGACCTCAACTCCTTCCTACTATCAAAGCGCAAAGAAAGTCAAAAGATTATGGTTGGATAGACCGATACCAGCTGTGGAGGCAGCTGCCTTTAAAGTAAACCAAGTGATCAAATACAATGGTTTACCGTCGAAATATTTCGCCCTGAAATTCAAGGAATCTTGGCTGGAATTTCTGTTTGTGGACACAATGAGCTTACCGATTTTAGCTTTGTTCGTGATTGTTAAACTATGAGATATTTATTTTTGGGTCGTCACTTTCTTCAGTGCACTTTAAACCGGTTGCATCAGTAGAAAAACAGTAAACTTTATCATCAAACACCGTATTTACTCATGATGCAACTTACTGAGCTTAAGAAGGCAAAGCTGTAAGCAAAGTATCTTCGCTATCACTTTCGCTTTGTAACGTACCAGAATGGTGCACAGTGAAGAGACACTGCCTTTGCTTGAATCTCAACCGAAAACCGTTCGAAAAACTGGTTCTTCCACCAAGATCGCACTGATTTTGGCATCATGCTTTTCACTTGTAGTTTTCTCCGGTGTTTTCCCATCTCGAATGGACGCCGACCAAGAGTGGGAAAACGACAACCCGACGGCTCAAAGTACCCGTTTGCCTAGAGCCTTTAGACCCATTTCTTACAGACTGAAAATTCAGCCTTTTTTCCCAAGCGGAGTAAAGTACCCGCCGGAGAGGAATTTTACATTTGACGCTTCGGTTATGATTGATATTTTGTGCCTTCAAGACGCAACAAATCTAACGCTTCACGGGAAGAACTTGGATATTCTGGATTACTCATTATCAATAGCTCTAGCTACTCCCTCTCTTGAAGTAGACCCCACTAAACAACAGTTGATTTTTCGGCTGGAAAAACCGATAACTGCTGGAACAAAATTTTCAATTAACATTACATACAAAGGTCTCGTCAATGAAATGCCTGATTTGGGCTTCTTTCGATCTGGATATGTAGAAAATGGAAAACAAAGGTAGACTAAAAAATAATTAATTAAACTATCTCATGAAGTCTTTCAGATGGATCGTGGCCACTCAATTCGAGGGAAAGTCTCATGAACCGTCACATGCCAGAGATGCAATACCTTCGTTCGACGAACCAGCCTACAAAGCAAGTTGGCACATCACTGTTATACATCCTGCGCATCTTATGGCCCTTTCTAATCAGCCAATCATCTCATCACAAGCTTTGAAGTGAGTACAGTAGGACTGAATAAAACTTTTGCCAATCAGCCAAAACCAATATTGCAGTAATAAATGGCGTGAAACAACGTTTTTCCCAACACCAGTGGCCCCTAGTTATGTGATCTGTTTTGCAATTGGCGATTTTGTTGCAAAGTCAACAACTAGCCGCTTGGGTACCCAAGTAGGTCTTTTGGTTTGGTACAGAGTTCTGCAAGACAGTGAGTTCAATTTCAGATTCGTCTGATGGGTTTCCCAGAAATCGCTCCTTATCTGGATTTGGCGCTCCAAACTTCAGCAAAAGCTGTGGACTTCTTGGCCGAATACCTAAACTTCGGTTATCCACTTCAAAAATTAGGTAATTCTGTTAGAAGCTAAGTTGAACAAGGCCTTAGTACATAACAACAGAATTGTTGTAGACATTGTGGGATTACCTGAATTTGCCGGGGGTGCATTCGAGAACTGGGGCTTGGTGACGTTTCAATACGAAAACCTGATTTTTGATGCACACGTTCACACTACCAAACATAAGGCTAAGGTCGTGAAGACAGTTTGTCATGAAATAACTCACCAGGTGCACTACCAAGCATTTTTATGGTTTCGATCTATATTTCTATTTCAGTGGTTTGGAAACCTTGTAACTATGGAATGGTGGGACAATGTAGTTCTCAGTGAAGGATTTGCGGCTTACTTTGAGTACCTTTTGGCCAAAAAGATCTACCCTGAAGAATCGCTATTTTATGTAGATTTTCGGATTGATTGGCTCAGAAATAATTTCATTCCTGCTTTAGGACACACTTTTCGTTGAAGATGCAGTCAAGGGGGCAATGCAAGCCGATTTAGAACCATTTGTACATCCAGTTTTGGACCCGGACGGTCCCGATTTTGGACCCATCTCGTACAGCAAGGTTGCGAGTTTGTCAAAGGGTTCAAAACAAAATATGTGGTTCTGTTTATTGCAGGGTGCCAGCTTGCTACATATGCTCAAATTTACTTTGGGAGAAGAGTGTTTCAGAAAGGGCTTACAAGTAAATGTGTAAATTATGCGAAATTCATCACATCGACAATACTTTCAGCACTATGTTCATAAACACGCCTACCGGACCGCCACCTATGTGGACTTGTTTGAGTCTCTTACCCAGGTATGAACGTCATATTTATCTACATTTCACTTGCAACTGAACTGTCCCAAATTCTGGAGGTTGCCAAGAGTTGCGGTCTGCGAGATTGGTGTGGTAGGGATCTGAATGTGCTTAAACTGATGGAACCGTGGGTTCTGGAAGCCGGTCTACCACAGCTCGAAGCACGCACACAAACTGAAGGCACTGTGGCACTTCATCCTGAAGGAAATGAGGAGATTCTGCCACTCTGGTACAAAAATTTGCAACAACTTCAGTTCACGTGGGCACTGCCTAATGGTAAATTATTTGATTTGCAGGTTACACATTGAAATTCAGTTCATTTATTTTGTTTGTTGACTCACCAAATGGAACAAATTTTTTCTAACCTCTGGTTTTCAGCTGCTGACTGTGCAAAGCCGTTTGAAAGGAGAATCCTGCCCAGTCAAGTTGTGATCAACCCTGAAAGCAGGTCCTATGTTGCAGTGCAATACGACGACCGACATTGGACTTTCTTGGCGACACGTCTCAACCATAAGCGCGATGTGAATACCTATTGCAATTTCCAATTCATCTAAAATCAAAAACACTTTCTTCAGATGTTCAGAGCTGCAACCAGGGTGAAATTGTTTGTGGATCTGGTACACAAAGGGTATACCAGCGATCAAATTATTTTGTAACAACTCTATCTTTGCAGACATTATGCAATGGATATTATGAACTTTCTGGAGTTAACACAATATCTCCACAAAGAATCGCTAGCATCTGTGTGGACTTTGGTTGCGCCAGTTCTAGATTTTTTAGCTGAAGTATTCAACAGGACTGATTATTATTCAACACTCATTGAGGTTTGAGACAGATCCATGATGTATATTTATGTGAGTGAGTATTGCGCCGTTCTACAGAAGTACATCCAGCCAAAGATGATGTCCGCATTTTTGCTGGCTCAGCATCAAAGCAACTGGAATGCAAGGTACGCATGTTCAATTGTACATTTCAGAGTATAACAACTACTTTGTCTTTTCAGAGTATTGACTGAGAATCTTTCTACAAAGCTCAAGAACAGTTACACTCTGCAGAAGCAGTTCGAAGAATTCTATCTAACCTGTCACTCATCAGATCAATGCAACAAGTAGCTTAATTTATAATTGTTTATAACATAAGCTCACTGTAATGCTGATTTCAGTCTTTCGCCCAACATTCGCAAAGCAGCCTACTGTCTTGGAGTGAAGAATGGAAACAGCAGTGTGTTTAATTTTATGACACAAATGTTTTGGAGGGAGCAGAACAAGTCTCAGTACCTGATCACAGAAAAACAGAACTTGCTGTATGGCCTCAGCTGCTCTCAGAACCCCTTTCATATTTATCAGTCAGTTTGCTTGCATTCCAGCAAAACTGCTTCAAACACTTTGCCAGTTTAGATTGATTGATCTGATTCTTGAGACACAGAACAACCAAGCTTTAAGCAATCTCAAATTTAATCCTGCTGCCCAGTCGGTTTTGCTGAATTATCTGGATAATCGCTTTGATTATGTGTACAGTAAAAATGCACTTCCTGACCTAGTCAGGGCCATTGGGCACCATGTAGATATGGAACATCTAGTAAAGGTAACGTTTCAGACATTTTTCCAAAATAACTACTAAACGAACTTCAAAGATGCTATCACAGATTTCAAATAAACTGAATGTGACCAATAAATTCGCTAAACTGATGGAAGAAAAATTAAAAGCTGAGAGGTGGAAGCAAGAACAAGGCAAAGATGTGATTGAATGGCTTCGAAAACACTCATGACTTCGTGATTAATTCAAATGTGTCAGATTAAATCCGAACTGTTATTGGATGTTTCAGTATAATGATATATAAGTAGAATTGTCCCCTTTGTCGATTTGTACCTGAACCTAACCTTTCTGAATTCTTCCATCAGTCCTCCCTCAACAACACTAAGCCGAATGCGTGAAACGTTTTCTACACTTCTCTTCATCATTGGATTCATGCAAGCGACTGATAATAAATATTAAGTATAAATCAGTAAGCAAGAAAAATAAAATAGAAAACCATAAAAGAAGTTATCATTCTTGTCGCATCAGACAGTCTGGTTGCAACGTTGCATAAATTGTTTTTGCAACAACAAATTTCGACATCTTTGCCTCGAAAGGTACTAAATGTCTGTCGTTTCTGACAGCCATCACCGATTTCCTCGCATATTTTTGCGGTTTCTGGATCGTTTACACAATTTCTCCAGGTTCCTTTGACTTTTGCCCAGGACACTGCTAAAACTGGCACACGTATATTCACTTACCCCCAAATTAATTCTACCTCCATCTCTGTCTTCTAATTCTATTTCTCCATGGCCAACCTCAATTTTAGCACACCATTTTCCTCGGCATTGACCAAAACTGCTGTCGATTCTTTGCCAACCTTTAACGCAATATCTTTTTATCAAAATTCGAAAGAGAAAAGTACCTCCACTCGTCAAAAATTTCATCTTTCCATTCTCATTATTGTAGCAGTAAATATTTTCTGTTGCTTCACTAACACGAAGGTAAGTTCCAAAAAGTGCAAGTCCAAACAAGACATTCATTGAAGTTGAAGTGGTATTCAACAATTAACATCAGCTACTGACTGATTGAGAAGTCAGCGCGGGAATACTCGATTTTGCTATGAATAATGTCGAAAAACCGGTGGCTGTCGGAATAAATAGGTGACGTTTGTTACTACAGAACTGGTTTAGTCAAACCATAATCACTGTGTTGTGCCTAAGCACGATTACTAACCGTTTGCACTGGGGGTTCGCACGATTTATTTTTCCACTATCGCTATCAAAATCGATATGGCGATTTTAAGTCCTATCAAATCAATCAAATTAATCGATTTCTAATAATCATCAACTTTAGATACCTGGGACCTCCGAAACTGTAGTTTGCTTTTTGCGTCCTTCTCCGGTCGCGTAACAGTAAATAACAAGAACACTGTCAGATTTATAGAGTTACTCATCAAATTCCTTATAGTGAATTGAAACATCATTCGTTTGTGCTTATGTACAATCAATGAAAATAGAATGCATAACTGAACTACAGCAATAAAGGTGCATTGCTATTCCAATAGTTAGAGTATGCGCAAATTGTCACAGAAAAACTAAGAGAAGCGATGCCAGCAGAACAATAGCAACGGTTGATGCAACTGTTTTAGCTGAATTGCACAAATCTGAGTTGCAGCAACAAACCGTTATGTCGCCAGTGTAAGTCAAGAAAGAGCTTTTCATTTGCTTGCAATTCTCGCCTATATCGTTACAACTCAAACTGGCTGCAAAGTCGCTAACGCATGTTCGAAATACGCCGTTCATCAGCTCCTGAGTGGTGCCATCTAAACATTTACATAGAAAGATTAATAATGGATTTTTGACACCCAACCTGAAGTTTTTCTCTGTCCACTGCCAGTGATCTTAGCACACCATTTATGACTGATGCATGTGCCGTGGTCTGAATCTTTGTCGTCCCAAGCTGAAATGCCAATGTATCTGTTATTGAATTAAAGTTTTTGTTAAAAATTCAAACCTGCGTCATTATCGGTTTTGACGTGAGAACTCTCTCTGCTGTAGCAGCGTATAGCCGCCCCCGGATGCAGCAAGAATGCAGCCAGAATTGCAAAGCAAATCGGCATGTCGACTCGGATTTCAGCGGACGGTGCTGGCTCCAAAACTCCTGCTTAGAACACGAGATGGTCTTAAGGCTAAGTGTATGTTTGCTCAGTTGAGAACCAGCTTCGGAGGGACAGGTTGGCAGTTTTTATTTGTTTAATCGAAATCACAAAGCAGAACAGACTGCACTGGGGGTGGAAATTCAAAGCCAAATTTGTCCTTCCTCTAATGATTGTTGTAGCCGTGCAGTGCTGAGGATATCAGTTTCAAAGTAAACAGACTTGTATGCGGCTACATTCACATTTTTATTCGTATGCTTGGTTTAGTCTAACAACTTGAGTAAGAGTCAGAAGACTACTAGGATTTACGTATTTCTGACTCTGTTTGTAGACGGACTACAGTAGTACGCAGCTGAATAACAGAGAGAGCAAAAAAAGAACGGATGAAAAGATGGTGTTTGCAGAGTGGTTGCAAAGGTCAGTGTTGCAGCAGCAGAGTGTGATCTCTCCTTTGAAGCCCATAAACTCAGTGACAGTGTTGCAGTTGTTCCCTGTCTTTTCGCAACTCCTTGCCGCTGCTCTCGTGTCAACGCACTTGTACCAGACTCCCTTTGCATCCATTGTGCTGTGAGCTGCAAATTAATAAACCATGTGTCATTTTCTGCTTTTAACTGGCTCACAAACTATGCTATGCTACACACAATATATATTATATTGCACTTTTAGTACAACTGTTTTGCTTTCTTTCTGAAACTAGATTTTTTATTATGTACTGCACAGTACTGTTTAGAGCGGAATGTTGTATTTTCTCCTAGCAGTTTACTGTGCAGGTCTTTTGTGCTCTGCAGAGATCAGACAATAATAGGTAATCCACTCAGTTCATTCAGTTTTATGCATACATGTAACAGGTCATCCGCCGATGGGGGGAGGGGGGTTGGGGGGGTCTGGCGCCGGCCGGGGGGGGGGTCTGGGCCAAATGGGGGAGAAAATTTTGGGGAGGGGGGGGGCACTAAAATCAAAAATCGAAAAAATCGCAATTTTTTGGCTAAAAATTGCCAAAAATCGCTAATTTGGGCTGAAATACAGCTAAAAAGTGCTGTTTTGCAGGCGATTTTGGCAATTTTTGTGTGTGAAATTGTAAAAAATTGCAAAAATTTGCTCGAAAATTTACTTGCCAGAAAAATCGGAGGGGGGGGGGTGAAATCGTCTCGGGGGGGGGGGGGGGGTTCCCCAACCGGGGGGGGGGGTCTGGCCTATTTCGGGTGGGGGGCAGACCCCCCTGTTACATGTATGGTTTTATGGCTTTAAATCAGTTTCCGTTTTCAGAGATGAAAGGTGAGACAAGCTACATATAAGCTACCTATGTGAGCATACCTGGTCCATCCATAGTGCCATCTAAATCCACCTTAGCGCACCAGTTGTAGTCGCTGGTGAGACAAGTGCCTCGGTCGTCATGCTGTTCTATCCAACCTGCACACATTTATAATACCATTAGTAACCTTTTTGCTAAGATCACTATGTACCAGGTCGGCGGTGAGCGTGATTGAGGGATTCGAATCAAAATAGAGAAGGTCTTAAAAAGCGCTAACCATCTGATTTTGGACCAAAATCACTGAAATCGTCTTACTTAGCTCAAATTCAGCAAAACTGCTTATTTACGGTAAATTTTAGTGACGTTAGTGTCTTCTAAATTTTAAAAGTGACAAAAATTAGACCAACATTGATTCGCTTTCAAAATTGGACGGGGCTGTAAAAATCGTATCGGGAGTTTTTTACTGTTGTTTGGTATTAGACTTTCCGAATGTGTATGTGTATGTTTACTGTCAAATGTGTATGGAAATTTGGGTATATACATTCAGTAAAACATTGTGTGTTTTTGTGTATATTTGTGCGTATTGTACTGAAATGCAAATTTTTTGATAGATTTTGAGCCATAACTGCTAGAAAAATCAAATCTATCAATGTCCGCTGCTTGAAATGTAAGATAGCTTTCAAATTGAGTTACGTTTGAATATCTACTGTTTATTACTGCAGCAAAAAAAACTTCGGAACTTTGGGGTTCTGTTCAAAATTTTACTGACTTTTGCTGGTCACAGAATCTGCTTTTGCTGATCACAGATCATGAAATACACAGACACAAAACTACACATTTTGAGTACTGCTACTTATAGTAATGTGTATCCAAAATTTCAATCTGTGTATGTATTTGTATACACATTCAAAAATCAATGTGTATTTTTGTGTATAATAAATGTGTTGTATACACAAACAACAGTACCCCGATTAGGCTTGTATACAAGATAAGATACAGTACCTGAGCCGGGCATATTGACTTTGGAGTCCTGCTTATCATAGCACTGGATAGCGGCAGCAATTTTACAGAAGGCCAGACACAACACAACCAAGCGATACATTGTGCGTGGGAGGCTGAGGAGACAGAATTAGCAGGCAGTCGGGTGACGGAGCGAGGAGGTGGCTGTGAACTAGATATTTGCTAGCTAAATGGAGGACGGCTTTGTCCGGTCACAGAACTGGTCGGTCACCTCACCAGCAACTAGTTTCACTCGCTCCCTTGCTTTCTACTTGAGCAGTATTTTCTTACTCCAACATTGGCCACTAAAACTGAACTGCAGATACTATCTGAAACAGTATTTGCACATGACCATTCTCTAAACTGGTTAGCTCTCAAACGTTACCGCTTTGGATTTATTGAGCTGGTGGTACACTCTGTAACTCCAGCTTTTTAGACAGCATCGGTTTTTCGATCTTCCGTACACTAGTAGACTACAGGTTGTTAAAAAAACAAGGAACTTACTTACAGCTTTTCTTTGAGCAGACGGATTGTTTAGCTTTTGGTCTGAAAGAGCGCCCAATGGCCGAGCGTTTGGTTGGTCGCCGGTCGAGAAGTTGGGTCGGGTACTGTAACGTTTAAATTGGGTGTGTTTAGCAGCACACTGCGATTTTCTCCTATTTTAGAGTTTTTGAAATTTTGCATCAAATTCGGAACTGACAGTGTATGCAAAGTTTCCGGACAATGGCCGTGACTGAAGTAACACTATTTAAAATCCGGAATGCTATACTTGAAGAAAAAGGCACCAAGAGAAACTCAAGTCTATGAGTGGGTACAGCGTTGTCGAAGGGGCTCCACTACTGTTGTTTGGAATTGGATTTTCAGAATCTGTATGTGTATGTGATGTGTGTACATATTCACTGTCAAATGTGTATGAATCTGTAGAACACATCTAGAAAAACAATTTGTAGTTTTGTGTATTTATGAGTATGTGTATTGATGTATTGTACTAAAATGCAAATTGTTGCCTGATTTTGAGTAAGAAACTGAAAAAAATCAGATCTATCATAATCCACTATTTGATTTAAGCTGACAGGTCTTCACAGCTTTGGCCTCCTCAGGTTTGTTTGCCTTTCTTATATTTAGGGACTAGAGACTCTTTCCCCTCGGAGCTTAGGCCGGAGCGCCGCCCCTCCCCGCCTAGGCTGGTCCCCCGTCACAGGCTGGCCTAGTCACCCTGACAGCTTACGACATATACACAAAGAACAGTTAGCTCCACTTCACTTCGTCTAATGAATGAACCTGATATATTTAAACTCAGTTCCACATCATACAAGCCTTTCCTGCAGTGCTTTCAGTAGATCGAAAATCTTCACAGTCATCATTTTATCGGTTTTGCGATGAAAAGTCACATTCAACCATGTTGTTAAAATTCCCCAATTTTGGTAACCTTTCAGCTACAGGGCTCCCCACTTAGTATTATTCTCAATGGCAACACCAATCATTACTGCCAGGCCAGTTTGAAAGCGTACTCTTTGAACTACCGAAAAATGTTGAATTTACGTGGACCACCCTGATTCGTAGTTTTCGGGTCATGTCATAAAATCCGCAGGAGTTGGAATTTTCGCTCCAAAACTAGCACAATATGTAGCCAGTTGTCTTGTTAATTTTTCCCAAAAGTTTGAGTCAAATCGCTAAAGAACTGATCGAGAACTAAACATTTGAGTGAAAAATAAACGATGGACATTTTTGATCCACTACGTATACTGTACTTCAGTGGACCATGCAAATCCAAACTGTTGTTACAGTCAAGAGCCTTCCAAAATTCAGTATTTTAGCCCATACGCCTACTAATGGAATAGTCAGCTTATGTAAGCGTTTTCGTGTTTGCTGCAACTGTAAATGGATTCGATATTCGACAGAAGTTCTAAAACTTCCATTAAAACGATTAGAAATTAAATGACTTAGTTTTGCACACACCCAGTACAAACAATTAGACCATAGATATTGTCTAATCTTGTTGAAACCAACTTTTTCAAATCAAAAATCAAACCTACACACAAGAGAGTCCTTAAGTAAATGGGTTATGTTTTGTGCGTGCAGCGCAAAAATGTTTTGTACAGCTGTCGTACATATCTCAAGGTCCGATTGCCCGTGTTAAGTAAAAGTCGGTGTCTTTTCCCGATCAGTATCAGAAAAAGCATCTAATAATAATAAAAGAAGCAGCCCAATTAATGTGCACTCGACTAATGCGTCTGTCAGCAGTCTAAAATAGGAGAACAATGGTAGCGTAGCTATGACAACCAGATCAATAGAAGACTAACTCGTTGCCAACAAATAAGACGGCCGTGCGTTCATACAATGCAGTCCCTCCCGGACTCTCTTTCGTAATCGTCACAATAGATGGAGACCAACCCCAGCCATCCGTTTGTCACGTTCAGCGATCAGCAGCCAGTGCCGGGCCGTCGCCCAGAGAAAGAAAACGGTCTACGCCTAGAAAAGTGACCATTTGTGCTTTGGCTTCGCTCATTTCGGACCTGACTAACCGAAGAGAAAGGGTATGTTTCAAGAAATCTGTAAATGCCACCGAATTATCACCA
>JASANB010004176.1:0-12926 GCA_030248155.1 Sabatieria punctata
GTAATGGACCGTGGCACTAATAGTATCAATCAGCTTCTCAGGTACAGTATGTACTTTCAAACTGGGATCAATTTTTTTCCCATTTAGGTTTGATCAGTTTCGTTTAGTTCCGAAAAAACCCGGTTAAAACTAGAACTGAAGGTGCGACTTTTTGTTAAAGAATGGTCTTTTATTCTGCGTAATAGCAGTTACCACTAGTATAGCAATTATCGGCCTTCTGTACAACCTTTCATCGTGCTGAGAAAATTTAACGCAAAGTAAATAATACTGATTGTTTGCGATGCACTTGTGGATTTTAGCAAACAAATCTAACAACTGGTCATTTCAGCTACATCGTTTTTCAAATCGTTCCCACCATTGTTGACGTTATTGTGGCAGTTGTCTACTTTACATCCGGATTCAACGCTTGGTTTGGGCTCATCGTCTTTCTTACCATGCTCGCTTACATAAGTACGTTCATTGAATCCAAACAGACAATGAGGAACACTTTTGTAAATCGTAAATCCATGGTAGCGTAAATTAGACCGCAAATGAGCATGGCACAGTCCGCGTCGTTGGCTCAGTGGGTAGCTCGCTGCCTCTGAGTCACGGCGGCCCCTGCATCCCTAGCGGTTGTAGTGGTTCATCCTCTTGCCGCGGCAAGTTTCTTGCTACAAAGAGTAGGTCGTCGGCACAACGCTCCACCCAGGCCACCTAAAGCTGGTTACAGCGAGTAGGTAAAATGGGAACCAACTGGATCTGCCTAAGCACCGAAGCCGCTCCACAAAGCATGCCGCGTTGGGAAGAACATCTACGATGTCAGAAGCTGTCTGAGAAACCAACTATGCCGGGGAGCCCTCGGCCGTCGGGAGCTGTCAGCATCATGGCATCGACACGCTGGCCGCCCTCCTGGTGACCGGCACCCAGCAGCATAGCTAGGAGTGGCTGGCAGTGAAAGAAGGGCAACGTCCGAGATGACGAATCACGGGGAAGCGAAATGGACCTCGAGTCTGATCGCAGGCCGTAAGGCCCCCCGTACATCGGATCGGATCGGAGCTAGGCACAACACAACACTGGTCTGTATGCGTTATGTGTAAGCTATAATAATTACATGGATAAACCTTAGGGCAAAGGGCTGTGTCAAACCTACTGGCTTGAACGCAAGCAGACAACTGGCACCATGTGGTTGGAGGCTAAATCTTGCCTGTGACTGTTTTCTTGCATGGCGCTCGTTCATTTATCCATACTGTACGTACCTACACTACAACAGTATCTGTTGGTTGTTTCTTGTCTATTGTACATATCAGGGATGGACATTTTTCCGAAAAAAACCTCGGCCTGTTTTTTTTGTTATTTTCGGTTTTTTTCGGTTTTTTTCCAAAATCGCGGAAAAAAACTCCTGCTCAAGTTCTGAGTATCCTAGCCTGGTTTTATGATTACCAACGCTTTCTAGCGCCTTCCTGAGTCTTTTCAGAACAGAAATATCCGTCTTACATTGATATAAATCACAAAACAGGCATGAACAACTCGATGACAGGCTCCATCAATAAACACTATATGCAAATTTTCGTTCAGCAGTTTGCCTTTTTGTTTTAGATTGCCAAATTTGGTATTTTCTATTGTTTTTCTAACAGTTTTGAGTCAGTCTAGCCATCTCAAAAGTCCATTTTTTAACTGAAAAATGATATAAATTAGCTATTTTTAGCTTGAGTTTTTTTCCCGTGATTTGTGTTTTTTTCCGACCCTTAGGAAAAAACCGTTTTTTTTTCGAAAAAGAAACACCTCACATCGCTGCCATACACTAATGCTTCAGCGTTTAAGTGCAGTGTTAGGCTTATTAATCCAGGCTGGAGAGCTAGGATTGGCACAACATTACTAAAGAACGCCGAATGTACCAACGTTTTTCAGTTCTAACTGTGGCAGTAACGGAGTGGAGAACAAAGTTCAGACGCCGAATGAACACCAGAGACAATGACGCCAGGACAAAGGGAGTCGACTCATTAATCAACTTTGAAACTGTACAGTACTCTAGAGTTCTTGGTTGCAATTAAAATAAGAAGTAAATAGATTTAGGTCAAATACTACAGCGCAGAGTCGTACGAAGTTAGCAGATACAGAACAGCGGTTGTGTCGTTCCAAGAAGCCGAGTGGTGGGCGCAGATGTCATTGTCTCTGCTGAACACTATCCAAAACGTGGCTATCAATTATGGATTCCTGTCCGGCTCCATGTTGTGCGCTTATTTTGTGGTGGAGGGTGTGGACAACTTCACTGTTGGGGATTATGTTCTCTTTGCCAGTTACATTATGCAACTTTACACGCCGCTTAACTTCTTGGGCACCTACTACAGGTATGTGTTTTTTTGTACAAATGCTTGCGCGGGCGAATGTTGCAAGTATTGGCTTTTGTGTGGTATATTAGATTGTAACTCGCGATCCATGTTCTTGAAGAAGATCATTTTCTAGAATGATTCAACAAGCTTTTATCGATATGGAAAATATGCTGGATTTGCTGAACGAAAAACAAGAGGTAAAGCAAGCTGGTTAACTGGAAGATAAAACATTTAAGAGTCGTTCTCTGGAACAATCGATATTCAGTATTCCCTTGGGCGTAGAGAGTTGTACTGTAGTTTGGTACACTAATGCAAATTGAAGGGTTAACATAAGCTGCAAAGGATTAATGGATTCGACGCTCCAGTCCTGAAAATCGGGCTCCTCCTAACTATAGGACCAAAATTTCTAACTCGAATTTCTTGCTTATCAAAAAGAGTTTGGACTTAAAAATGGGATTTTAGGTAATTTTAGAGTAGTTTAAGAATTTTGGACAAATTCCGTTTCTAAAAATTTCTTTTCCACCCTTTTTGGGCCTTGTATCGATACATGTAACAGGGGGTCTGGGCGGTCTGCCCCCCACCCGACTTAGGCCAGCCCCCCCGGATGGGACCCCCCCCGAGACGATTTTCCCGACCCCTCCGATTTTTCTGGCAAGTAATTTTGTAAGCAAATTTTTGCGATTTTTTGCAATTTTAGACACAAAAATTGTCAAAATTGCCAGTAAAGCAGCGCTTTTTAGCTGTATTTCAGCCCAAATTAGCGATTTTTGACGAATTTTAGCCCCAAAATTGCGATTTTCTTCAATTTTTGAGCCCAACCCCCTCCCAAAATTTGGGCTCAGACCCCCCGGCCGGTGCCAGACCCCCCAACCCCCCTCTCCTTTCGGCGGATGACCTGTTACATGTATGCTTGTAGCTGGGCTTGAACTCCTATAGACTAACCTTTCTATTTCATGATAATGTACCGCTAAGTCTTAGCTACACTTTGGTATACAAAATAAAGGGCTCACAGCCGGGGATCGTGGGAAATTCTTGCTCAAAAGCTGTAAAACCTCACAAATTTGCATATTTTACCTTGGACAAAAGTTCCTAGATATAAAATTTCTCGCTTCCTAATAGGAATTTAAACATAAAAATTGGGTGTTTTTGAAATGCTTTTGCATACTTTAAGAAGATTTGGTCGAATTCCTTTTTAAGGGAAAATTTGTTTCTTCCCCTTTCGAGCTCTGTAGCTCAGCTGAAACCCCCTACAGGCTGGCATAGTTGGTGCAGTGGTTTAGGCCGCATAGCCACTGTGCGCGACGTCGTGCGCTCATCTTCTCGGCTAGGCAAGTTTCTTGCCGCAATGTGTTGGTGGTCGGCATAAAGCTCCACCCAGGCCACCTAAAGCTGGTTACAGCGAGTAGGTAAAATGGAAACCAACTGGATCTGCCTAAGCACCGAAGCCGCTCCACAAAGCATGCCGCGTAGGACAAGAAGATCTACGATGTCAGAAGCTGTTTGAGAAACCAACTATGCCGGGAGCCCTCTTGCATAAAAAACTTTCTAAAATCATTTCTACGTAGTTTATGATTCCCCCGGCTCTGAACCGTTAGTGGTTTATACGAATGTGTAGCTAAGACTTAGCGCTACATTACCATGGAATAAAAAAGTTAGTCTATAGGGGGTTCCAGCCGAGCTACAAGGCCCAAAAGGGTAAGAATGGAATTCGACTAAATGTTCTTAAAGTAGTCTAAATTCCTATTATTTTATCGAACGAATAGCGAGAAATTTTACCTATGAATTTTTGTCCAAGGTAAAATGAGTAAATTGTGAGCTTTAAATTTTTAGACCAAAGTGTAGCTAAGACTTAGTGCTACAATATTACGAAATAAAAAAAGTTAGTCTATGGTTGTAGCAGCCGCACTACAAGGTCCAAAAGGGGGAGCAAAAAATTGTTTAGAAACGGAATTATACCAAAACTGTACACTAAAAGTTGCCTAAAAGCGCCAATTTTTATGTCCCAACTCTTAAAAAGAAATTCGAGTTGAAAATATCGTTCCATAGTTAAGGACATACATGGGCCGGGGGGTAAGGAGAGGTTATACCCCTCCCCCTCGGCCGGCCATACCCCCTCCCCCCTCCCGGAGGGAGAAATTTTTCGCTTATTTAAGGCAAAATAGGCGTTTTTTGGCCTTTTTTCGGCCCCCCCCCGAGGTCTTCATACCCCCTCCGGATTTTTCCGGCCCATGTATGGTTAAGGAGCCCGATTTTCAGGAGACCATATCTCAGGACTTGAGTGGGATATCTACAATGCTTTGCAGGTTTACGTTAAACCTTCAATATGTATGAGAACTCCAAACTACACCTCTCTACGCCCAAAATTTCAATTTTGAGTCTGTCTGAATAGGGTAAAAAAGGGCTAAAACTCGATGATACCAGAGAACGACTCTTAAAACAAATAACAAATAAGTAATAAATAACAAAAATAGATAATAAATAAAATATTCAGGTAATGGACATACCGGATGCCCCTATACTCAAGGTGACTGAGGGGAAAATTGAATTCCGTAACGTAACCTTCTATTACAACCCAGAAAAACGGGTTCTAAACGATGTCAGTTTTGTGGTTAACCCTGGTTCTACAGTAGCCTTAGTAAGTTTCCAGGTTTTGTAACGCAACACCAAGTCTATCACATTGTCTATGCTTTTAGGTTGGTCCCTCGGGCAGTGGTAAAAGCACGATTATTCGGTTGTTGTTCCGATTTTACGACATTCAAGATGGACAAATTCTCTTTGATGAACAAGATATAAAACAGGTACATATAATCAGTTCGGGCAAAATTGCAACTTCAAATCGATTTGCAATCGAAAAATAAAACTTCAACCAAAAATCCAATTTCAATTTTTTGCAAACTTCACCTATTGATTGATTGATTGATTGATTGATTGATTGATTGATTGATTGATTGATTGATTGATTGATTGATTGGTTCATTGATTGATTGTGGGGGCGGGATAAGAGCATATATGTAACACGTCACCTGCTGAAGGAAGGAAGGGAGGAGGGTGTGTGGGTCTACGCTCAAATTCTAGGGAGTGGGTTGGGCACTCAAAGAGGTCAAAAATCGCAACTTTTCGGCTGAAAATCGTTAAAAATCGCTAATCGCTGAAAGCATTGTGTATTATTTTGCCTACTACGTAAACCCGCAACGTACACACAAAATTTGGAGAAAATCGTCTTATGCCATTAGGTCGAAATTTGCTCTGAAAGTGTTGGACGAAAAAAATAATATAAAAAATCTACATCTGTCCCATCACTCCAAGGGGCTAAAGTTAGGGACAATGTCTTGGTCAGTAAGCAAAAAATGGCGTTCGACCGTATTTTTGGTCAAAAACAGCGGTACGGAGAGATTGAAGCGCATTTTAAATATCATTTTTGAAATCTACATGTCATTGCGGATCTGTTGGTGTATTGAATGCTAACCTAGCACAAATTTTAAGTGTATAACGCTGGTCTGAAGTGGACACCTGAATTTTAGATTTTTGGCTCAACCACCCCTACTTTGGAAGGGCGCCCTGGCGCTCTCTGTGGTCCAGTGGGGCTCATACTTT
Organism: Sabatieria punctata; assembly: GCA_030248155.1. Lineage (NCBI taxonomy): Eukaryota > Metazoa > Nematoda > Chromadorea > Araeolaimida > Comesomatidae > Sabatieria > Sabatieria punctata. The sequence continues at coordinate 5,904 of JASANB010004176.1, forward strand.
GGGCTTCACAGTTTTTTTGACACATACTTATATACAGGGTGTGCCAAAAAAAAAACAACCCAGCAGAGTTTTTGCTGTAGGAACCGCAAATCTCAACCGATTTGAATGAGCCCTTTTTTAAATGAAAGATAAATAAATTCTTGAAAGATTGATGTACCGTTTATTAAGATAGCCTGCTTAGTTCCTGAGATATTTGTCCTCAAAGTTAAAACAGAGATTTTGGCAATGAACAAGAGTGAAAAAGAACAACCCAGCAGATTTTTTACTTTTGCGACCATGAATCTGAACCGATTTGAATGAACCCTTTTTTTAATGAAAGACTGATAAATTCTTCAAAGATTGGTGCAATTTTTATTGAGATTCACTGCTTAGTTCTTGAGATATTTGCCCTCAAAGTCGAAACAGATTTTGGCAAAGAACAAGAGCGATTCCGTTGCACTTCATAAAAAAGCAGATTCTTACTGCTGGGGGCTAATGACACTTTACTGTTGAAGTGGACCGAGTTTATGTGTCACCAGTAAAGCCTCCAATAGCCCTCAGCAGTAGCAGGAATCCGTTTTATTACGAAGTGCAGCGGAATAATAAAAAATCCCTCTTGTTCACTGCCAAAATCACAGTTTTGACTTTGAGAGCCAATATCTCAGGAACCAAGCAGAGATTCACAGTTTAGTTCTTGAGATATTTGCCTTCGAAGTCGAAACAGATTTTGGCAAAGAACAAAAGCGATTCCGTTGCATTTCATAATAAAGCAGATTCCTACTGTTGGGGCTAATGATACTTTAGTGTTGAAGTAAACCGAGTTTCTGTGTCACCTGTAAGGCCTCCAAGAGCCCTTAGCAGTAGCAGGAATCCGTTTTATTACGAAGTGCAGAATAATAAAAAAATCCCTCTTGTTCACTGCCAAAATCACTGTTTTGACTTTGAGAGCCAATATCTCAGGAACCAAGCAGACTACATTAATGAAAATTTCAGCAATCTTTTAAGAATTTATTTATCTATCATTTAAAAAAGGATTCATTCAAATCGGTTGAGATTTGCGGTTGCTACAGCGAAAAATCTGCTGGGTTGTTTTTTTTGGCACACCCTGTATATGTAAAAATGAGCAAAATCGATTATGTGACCCAGACCAATTAAGGGAGGCTCCCTTATCAGATACTGAATCCTCTCAGAAATTGGGTCTTAATTACTGATTTCATCTTGGTTTGGTTCGTTTTTTTTCGTTTTTGATTAATTAACGGATTAACTGCAGGCGTTTTCTATAGGTCAGCCAGACCTCTTTACGAAGCAGAATTGGTGTTGTGCCTCAAGATACAGTCCTGTTCAACGATAACATACGGTATCTCATTTATTGGGTCTTGTGTGAACATTTCTAATCTGTGCTCTGCAGATACAACATTCGCTATGGACGCGTGGACGCCACGGACGCAGAAGTAGAAAAAGCGGCCGATGCAGCCGAAATCCATGAACGGATTTTGAGTTTTCCTGATGGTAAATGAACTTCTAGACAAGACAGTTTGCATTTTTGGCACGATACCGTGCCATTAAGGCCATATATGTGTATGTAATGTAGCTGGGTTTTCGGCTGGGGAGAATTTTTCGGATCCAAAATAGGGTTTCAGCACTATACCCAAAGGGGGTTCTTCAGCGACCTTTTTTAGTGTCAACCCTATTTTGAGCTTCAGCTTTAGGAACCCTATTCCGAGCTTCAGAAACCTAAATCAGGTTTCCGGAACCCTACATATTTAGGAAAACGGGCCCTGGGGGGAAATCCCCCTTTCTCCAAGTACATAGAGTATATGCTGCAGGTTACGATACTCAAGTTGGTGAGCGAGGACTGAAACTGAGTGGAGGCGAGAAACAGAGAGTGGCCATAGCCCGCACCATTTTGAAAGCTCCCGATTTTGTTCTTTTAGACGAGGTAAAGCTTGCTTTTAGCATACATACATGTTGTAACAGGGGTCGGGGCCTGCCCCCACTTGACTTAGGCGGGCTATTGGGCCAATCGGCACCTCCCCCGGGTATATTTTTCCGACCCCCTCCGATTTTGTCGCAACTATTTTTTAAGCAAAATTTCACAATGTTTTAGAATTTTAGATGCTAAAATTGCTAAAATCGCCTGTACTGTTATGTAGCCTGCATACCTAGCCTAGCGTATGCCTCTTACCTAGCTGCGGCTTTTTGTTAGTAAGTACTGTACTTTCAATAGTCGGGGAAATAGCAATCTATCAATAGCGTTTTTGCTTGAAATTGAAAGAATTGGTTAAAAATGCTTCCAAAAATTGTCTCTGTGTTTCAATGGTCGTGTGAAGTTTACGGTCGAATTTGAACACCACGATTCTCTGCCCTTTCTTGACTGTCAACTCATCAAGAACGGAAGTCAGCTGCTTACCACAGTCTATAGAAAGCCCACTCACTCCAACCGTTACCAGCATTGGGCTTCATATCAACCAAACAACCAGAAAACAGGGACGATCACTTCTCTTGGACGACGAGCACAGCGTATTTGTTCGAATTACCATCTTCTCATCAATGAAACCTCTCATCTGATAACAAGTCTGCAAAACTGTGGCTACCCCAAGCAGGTGGTGATCAGGAAATTGGATCCATTCAGTGTGAAGAAACCAAAGGAACAGCGATCTGTGTTCTGCTGTCTTCCGTATATCAAGGGATGTACGGATAAGATAGGAGCTTTCCTCCGCAGGTTCAACACTGTCACTTGCTATTCAAAGACTCTTACCATCGGACAGCTCCTGTGTAAGAACGCACCTGATCTCCAGCCCAGAGGTGTTGTGTACAAGATGGACTGCAGCCACTGCGCGCTTTCTTATGTTGGCAAAACCAGCAGATTCTTAAATTTTCGACTGAACGAACATGAGCGTGACGCACGACTGGGCAAGGAAACTACGGGCGCCTCTGTGCACGCTAAACAAACCGGTCATGCCTTTGACCTTGGCGCCGCTCGGGTGCTGGCTCGCGGCTCGAATGACCGTAACTTGCTAATAAAAGAAAGCTACTGTATCACGGCAATGAAGAACGGCCTCGTCAATTTTCATCCTAATATTATTGTTCATGAAAAGTTGTGTGAATGCTTTAGTGATGCTTTGCTTAGAAGCTATTCTAGTAGTAATTTATGCACGTAATCCTAAATTGTTTCTGACAGCTTAGCTTTAGTTTTAGTTTTATGACTGTTACGTTTCTTTGTGATATTGATTGTTGCTCTTTTTCAGTGGGTAGCCTGATGATGAACCGGCGATAAAGGTTCGAAAGCTTGCGTCATCATGTGTCTTAATTGAAGCTTTACGGCTGAAATCCGTTTTAATTTCTCTGTGTTTCAATTATGGTTTTTCCTGCGTCAATTCTTAATCGCACATACTGACAGGCATTGTAGATGTAATCTACCGGTAGTTTGTTTGTCAGGCTACCTCAGCTTTGGACACTCAAACTGAGCGAAACATCCAAGCTTCTCTGAACCGCATTTGCTTGGGCAAAACCACAGTGATCGTGGCGCACAGACTCTCTACAATTGTGAATGCTGACGAAATATTGGTTCTGAGAGATGGTTTGATCGCTGAACGAGGACGGTATACGCTTATTTTTGATTTTTGTCTAAACCACCACCTGAAGAAAGATGCGATAGATGAACTTGGAAAAGCATAAAACCTACTTTCAGTCACTCTGATCTCCTGAACCAAGCTGGCATTTACGCTGACATGTGGCAGCAGCAATTGGCCACTGAATCTGGCCAGATTGACGAGGATATAGCTGGTAAGCTTTTTGAAATGTTGAATTGAATACTCTGCATTTTTCTTCTCTATAAATTTTATGGCCTACTTCCTATAAACGGGACGCTTTTCTCGTTATCATGAGCATCCCATGTATGGTGGTTCTATTGTAGTATAATTAATGTGATTAATATTATTTTTTATTTAATTCAGATGAAGTCGAACGCATCCTGTCGCGACGAAACACACGTCGAGATACGGTAAGTAGTGTTGTGGAGGAAGCTGATTTGATTGAAGAGCAAGAAAAACACGAAAACAAAGACAGTGAAACTGAACTTGTTTCTGAAAGCGAAACTTGAACTGATATAGCTAGATCTTGGAATACCTAGCTTAGCTTGTTCATTGTAATTTGTATAGAATTATCATACACCATTAAAAATCAGTCACTGGACTAATCGAGTTTCAGTATTCAGACCCCAAAACTGATACTCTGGCACACACGACAGTTGTTAAATATAAGCGCCAAAAAGGTTTTTATATCTGCAGTTTATTTACAAAATATGTCTCCTTCAAATGACTCCACGTATGTAAATTTGCCTATGTTTTACTTAATGTGATTGTATACAAATAGTGGGATTACTGCAAAATCCTGAGCGTAGTCTGTAGGTATAATAAACTGAAAATCAATAAACAAATAGGCAAAATAAATCAGCAGATGAATAAATAAATAATATTTTTGTACAGTTCCTATTTCTTATATTCTTTACGTTGTTTTATTTTGTTTATTTGTTATATTTAACTCCTGTTATTTATTATTTCTATTCAACCGACATCACGAGATAATACAGCTAATACAAAGTAGTTAACCATCCACGCATGGCACACAGGAAAGGAAAAACATTGGGGTGCTCTGAGCGAGACCAGGGACTTATGCAAAATTTCAGAACGGGTTCCAAATTTGATTTTAGTCAAAAATCGCTAAAAATACCAATTTCAGCTCCAATACAGTTTCAGCAATTGAAAAAGCGACAGAAATCGGCACACAATTGAAACCTAGAATAATGGCCAGTTAAGGCGCCCACCAAAACCCAAGCAATGGCTGGTCGAATGCATCAAGAACGGCCGCTGGACATAAAGGCCGTAAGACTACGAGAAGCGGCCTCATAGCTGCACAACGAGTCTTTACCAATCACTGATCGTTGCAGCAGTACCGGTCTTCGCTTTTGCAAGAGTGAAAGAGAGACGTAATGTTCGGCAGAGGCAACCAGAGCTGCCGACACAACCACAGGGGTTCTAGCTTGTACCAGGGTAACACTCATTGTGCGTTGATGGAAGGTGATCACTTGATCGTGAAATGGTTCTCTACAGTTCAGGCAAAGCAGTGAACGCGCCTGAGAGCGGTAGCGGCTGGAGAACTTGATGTAGAAGAGGAAACTGGAGGCTGAGTTGATGATCACCAGCAAATTGTTGAGGTCACTGACGAAGAGTCCCAGACCAGTGGTGAACAACTGCTTGTTGAATTGCTCCACTACATTCAGGAAGAACGCTGAACTGTCGCACACAATGAACACTGCAATTGCGTATATCAGTCAGCCACTTAACGCCGTTTATGGTACCGACACCATATAAGGTGCCGGTACCATATATGGTACCGGCACCATATATGGCACCCTCACCATATATGGTACCGGTACCATATATGGTACCCCCACCGTCGGGTCCTGTGGTGGTACCATATATGGTACCGGCCCCATATATGGTACCCCCACGTTCGAGGTCTGTGGTGGCACCATATATGGTACCGGTACCATATATGGTGACGGTACCATATAAGGTGCCGGTACCATATATGGTACCGGCACCATATATGGTACCCCCACCTTCGCGTTTTTCCGGTACCGGTACCATAAATGGTACCACTCCGCTCAGATTTCGTACCATATATGGTAGTGGTACCATATATGGTACCGGTACCATATATGGTACCGTCACCATATATGGTACCGGCACCATATGGTACCGGCACCCATGGCCATGGGTAGGGGTACCATACATGGTGCCGGTACCATAAATGGTGACGGTACCCTATATGGTACCGGTACCATATATGGTAGGTACCACCACAGTCGCCGAACGTGGGGGCACCATATATGGTACCGGTACCATATATGGTGACGGTACCATATATGGTGCCGGTACCATATATGGTACCACTACCCTCGGTACCGGTACCATATATGGTACCGGCACCTTATATGGTGTCGGTACCATAAACGGCGTTAAGTGCCTGACTGTATATGATCTATGGCGTAGTCTCATAGACTCAAACAGCATCTTGAAACTCACCAAGAACCACTGCGCCCATGATTTTTGTGGTTTTTATTTCTCTGATTTCTATGTTGGACATTCTTCTTCGGCGACTGCGAGCCGTTCCAATTGTCCTAACCACTTGTAAGTTCAGTCCCAAATGCACGCAAAGCGGCAAGACATATGTGGTTAGAGTGGTGGCGCCATTGACGTACAGTAGCATATAAGTGGGACTCAGACGCAGTTTGAAATCAATGCCCTGTTGAGCGCGTGTGAACTCCCAAAATCTGATCACGTTGTACAAAATCGACATCATCACAACTATACAGGTTATGAGAAATGCACGATTCCTGCAAACAATTCGGACGCATACTTACAACTCCTGATCCGACCCAACCCAGTGGCGTATCCAGGATTTCGGAAAGGGGGTGCAAAATTTTGAAAGTGCCTGGTTGAGCCGCTACCCAATCAGGGTAAGAAAATTTAGCAAAATTTGCCTTTAAAAACGCGTCTAAAACACATTCCAGGCTAGACCTATTTTGTAGTGACTACTAACTACTAACCACTAACTACTAATTTTTGGGGTTTTATGACGTCATCAAGACTACAAATTGACTACGACTACATATTCAGATTTAGTGACTACAAATTGACTACAAAATACCTTTTGAATTTGTAGTCAGCAATTTCTGGAATTTATTTGGTTATATCATGCACATTAGCCATTTAGAAACGAAAATAGTGCAATTTTATAGATGGATTTTTGTTAATTGAGCTTTTTCACTAGTTTTGACAACTTTGTTTTCATTTAAAAAGCTATTTTCCTGTTATATTTTTGAATATTTATTGAATTTCTGACCGTCTGTAAACAAAGCAAAGTCCACGTTTGTTTGTTTCTTGGTAAACAAAATGTAGTATAGGCAGAATAATAACGAAAATATATCATTTGAAGTTGTAAACAAGAAAACCGTGTATTTTGAAGCTAATTCTAAAT